>CM044012.1:41251061-41446061 GCA_024085815.1 Flaveria linearis
ATGTATG
Organism: Flaveria linearis; assembly: GCA_024085815.1. Classification (NCBI taxonomy): domain Eukaryota; kingdom Viridiplantae; phylum Streptophyta; class Magnoliopsida; order Asterales; family Asteraceae; genus Flaveria; species Flaveria linearis. The sequence goes on from CM044012.1 coordinate 41,251,069, forward strand.
ATTAAAATAATAAATTAACTACTGATTATAGGAAACACGAGAAACTAATTAAACATTTAAACTTGGAAACGTTAATATGATCAAATAAGCAAAGTAACTACCTAGGTAGGAATCCAATTAATAGTAATGATACCAAATTTAATACCTATTATGGCCATCTTTGAAAATACGAATCTATATATGTCTAACTAAGTATATTGTTACCGCATTAGAAAATCAAAGACACCTATGAAGCACCAAATTGGTTTGTTAAAATGTCTTGTAGATTACCCATAGGTTCTTTACCGTAATGGCGTGAAAGGTTGTATTCTTCAACCCCAAGACAAAGGACAATCTAATCAAGTCCAAATAAAATACCCTTAAACTCTAATACCACAAATGAAAGGTAGAACACGTTCTCGTGAAATCTAAACCTAATAAGCTATAGGCAGAAGGTCTTAAGCAATATCTATCCCCTATAAGTTCTAGACAAGGTAGCACACTGAATATAGTATTAAAATCATAGCCAACACTCCTCTAATTATCTCTAATTAAAGTGTAAACTTCAAAACACAAAGTAATTAACTTTAACGTGTATAGCCTAACCTAAACGATGCACAATCAATCAAGATAAAACACACACGAGCATGGTAGAAAATCTCAAGTGTTAAATAGTACATATGTTCATATTTATTTGGAAAATAAGCAAGTTCTAAGAATAAAAAATGAATGTACGAGATAAAAACTGATTTTTTAGTCAATACATGCTAGTTTTCAACCGGACCTAGATAGTACTAAGTAGTTAGCCACTCATAAAGTTTATAAACATTAACAACAATAGTAAAGTTATAAATTTGAGTAGCATAAACAAGAAAAACGATGAAACAAAAAAAAGAATTAAAAATGAGACGAATCCAAATGATCTTTAAGCTTGTGTGCTTCAACTCTTGCTTTCAACTCTTGTACTCTGCTCTACATCCTTCTCAAGTCATATTCAAAGGCTCCAAGGTTAAATTACGTAATTCTTAGATGAAAATTTTCTTAAGTACTGATTTTTTATGTTTCTAAGGGGCATAAGATCTTATGGGCTGTAAAAGGTAGGCCTTAAGGGGCGTAACCATGCTAATGCGCCTGCTACTAAAAGCAGTGGTTTAAAAGAAATTTTAAATCTAAAAAAGTGCAAACGATAATTTTAACCATCAATATTTATTATCAACGCTTGATATCAAAGTGTGGGGAAAAATTTACTAGGTAGTATTTTATTTATGACCACTTTTATTGATTTTTTTTCAAAGTTCGCCACTTTTTTTTAACATTCATAACTTTAATGTGTGATATTATTTTTTTTTATAAAAGTAAAACTATAAAAAATGAGTTTTTTATATTTAAATCAAAATATAATATCATTATATTAATATAAAAAGAAATTATAGTTTTCAGCCCATATGATTTTCTTCTACTTATAATGTCTTTACTGTATTTATTGTGTATTTTCGTTCGTTATTGTACTTTTATTAACACTATTATGTTTCTAAATTAATGAATTCTATAAAACTATAATGATGAAAAAATATTATTGTCTACTTCTAGTATGAAAAACACTGATAAAATTACAAATAATTAATCTAATACATGAAAAATAATATTAAATCAACACAAAATAATATAACATGTTAAACATAATTATAAATTGTCTCATTGTGTTTTACAACTCGTGATTGTATTTTTTTCAAACATATGATTTTAAAAAGGGCGTACCTGGTGCTGCAAAGAGCTCCCGCGTTTTCGCAGGGTCCAGGGAGGGTCCGTCCCATTTAAGGGAAGATGTACGCGGTCTTTCCCCCACATTTTTGTGGGGAGGCCGTTTCCACGGATCGAACCTGAGACCTTCGGTCCCTTAAGAACAACTTTTACCGCTGCACCAAGGCCCGCCCTCATATGATTTTTAATTTGATGAAAGTATTATCATGTATACTTTCACCAAGTGTAGGTTATTTTAATTTCGCCTATCTTTCATGGGAATTGTTTGTTTCGATGTGTTATAAGTGCATCCTTATTAATTCGTATAATATTAATATACAGCTTTTAACAGTTTAATAATATAACTAGTTCGTATAATATAATAATGATAATAATAAACTATTCAACTTTAATTTGAGAGTCAAGAAATTGGTACCACTTTGAGGGAAGTTATGCTTTAACTACCGAAAGGGATCATCACATACGCTTTTTGACTCTTCATGAATAAATTTTAAGAATATTATTTTCTTAAAGGTTATTTCACTATAATATATCAAATAAATTTAACTATATAATCATAATATAAACCACCTCAATTCAATTACCCATTTTATATTTAGGTATCACTCTAACATTTACTAATATTGACTAAAATCAGGGCCGATACTAGGATATAAGAGTAAGGAGAGAGCAAGAAAAATAAAATGAAAAAATAACTATAATGGGTTTAATTTTTTTGTTCAGATGGACAAATTAAATGGATTAAATGATTTGACTCAAATATGAGTTAGTTTAAAGTGTGTAAGTGACAATTTTATTGAGAACTTTTTAATATGTGTGTATTATATAATCTTTTAAAAATTTAGCCTACCAGAAGATTGGGCTCTAAACAAGCGTCTGTAGAAGACTACATAAGGCTCGACAAAACAACGAAAGCAAAAAGAAAAAGTCAAGCGAAAGTAGAAGTCAAGCGAAAGCAGAACTCAAGCGAAAGCAGATTCCACACGACAAAGAGAGCTCGCGCGAAAGCAATACGCGCGCGAAAAGTGTATCTCGCGCGAGAACAATTGTTTTAGTATAAATATGTAATTTTCGCCTTTTGTAGATAAGTTTTTCATAGTTTTCGCAGTATTCAGTTCAATTATTCTCTGTAATTACTCTGTGCGATTTCGCACAAGATTGTAATCACTATTGATTATCAATTGAAGTTGTTTTGATCATTCTTTGTCTTCTTCCAATCATAATTTCATTCCGCGTTATTATGATTGAGATCTTGGTTGATCATCTTGGGAATTTGACTGACTTTTACAATTGGTATCAGAGCTTTTGGCTCTAGAACCAAGATTAGAAGACGTTTTTGGCTGAATTGACTCATTCTTCATCTTGCTTATTCACTTGATTGATTGAAAATTCGATATGGAGAAGTTATGCTGCTGAAATTTCGAGAAAAGTGATCATTTGGACTGAATTTGATTGAATTTGGACTTAAAATTGATAGAAAACTTATTAATTTGAACTAAATGAATCAAATTGGAACTAATCAGTTAATTTGAGGTAAAAAATTGGTAAAATTAGCAAATTGGAAAACTAATTGTGTGAAAAAGTTCAGGACTTTTCGCATGCGAAAACCGCATTTTCGCACAGGCAGTGATCTTGCTTTTCACGCGATTTCGCTTGATTGACAAGTGGGAATCTCGCACGAATTGGGTTTTCGCGCGAAAGAGGTTTTCGCGCGAAAAGTGGTTGTTGCACGAATTGAATTTTCGCACGAAAGTTTGTTCTTTGATTCACTTCAACAACATGTCTTCAACAACATGTGCTGAGTATGATTGGTCAGATCAGATGGAAGCACTTGATTTTAAGCTGTCTACAGCTTTGATTGCTAAGATTGTTACTGAACCAGAAGAGGAGGAGAATCTGTTTGCTGAGTTTGTATCTAATGATCTGTTGGAAGGTTTGTTTGGTGAGAAGGTAGTAGAGAAGGAAGAAGTTAAAGGTGAGAAGGAAGCTGAGAAGGAAGAGAAAGAAGAGAAAGTTGTTGAGCAAAGGATAGATGTTGAAGAGTACACCGTTGAGCCTCCAGTCAAATGCCAGTTTGAAGATCTAAAGACTGTTGAAGTTGCTCCAGTGGAAGAACAAGTTGATGTTATGAAAGCTTTCATGGTAAAGAAGGTTGAAGAAACTGAAGGAGAAAGTTCAGAACCAAAGGTATATGATGATTTATGCACAAATTCTTGTGTTGAGAAAGTTCAAAGGTATAGAGTTCATAATGAGAACTTGATAATGGAAGTTGAAAAACTTCAATATCAAGCTCGAAAACATAAGTCAAATGAAAATATTTTCAAAGAAAAACTTGAAGGTTTAAATAAAACGGTTTACAACTTACAATTAAATCTTCATGATAAAGAAAGTACAAATAATGATTTGACAAATAGAATTAACGAACTCGCCTTAGAAATCAATAGACTCAACAGTGAACTAGCCTCGGCTAAATTGACTGTTGAAAAATTTGAACTTTCATCAACCATTGTTGAAGGGATTATCAAATCACAAATGACACAGAAGATGAAAGGAGGAAAATGCGGTGTTGGATTTTCAAACATTGCTCCTCCAATTAATCATGATTATTCATGTTTACCTTCATCTGATGTCATTTCTGATTCTGATATGAATTATGGGATAGGTTTTTCTCCATCCTCAGACTTTAAACCTTCAGTCAAGGTAAATCTGACAATTGATCCTATCATAATAACTAAACCTAAACAATCAACTGAAAATCTTTGTGCAGATAATGTGAAGGTAGATGGTTTGGTTGAAGAGTGGGAGAGTGACTGTGAGAGTGAAAATGAAAGTGAAAGTTTAAAAAATAAGAATGTAAATGATTTCTGATCTGATTGTAATCAAACTTCATCAAGAAATGAAAAGATTGTTGATTTGAATGTGCCAAAATTAAATATTAAATGTAATTTGAATGAAAATCAAAGGGCAAATCAGAAAGCAAAACTTGAAAAGGACTTTAAAAGTAGATTTGTTTTTAAAGGTTTAATTAAAAATGAAGATCATATTTTTAAAGAAATGAATTTTCGATTCTTTAAAAATAAACTTCATCATAATGCTAACCTTGTGAACCAAGATATTTGTAGCCCAGATTTGCAAGTGAAAGCTCCTTCTTCATCCTTTCTGAAAATTGAAAAGCCTGGTCCTTCTCCAGCATCCATTCGTATATCAAAGCCTGGTTCTACTTCAGCAAATTCTAAGACTGGTCCAATTCCAGCATCATCCATTCCAAAAGTCTCGACAGTTAAACCAACTGAACAAGCAAAGATGAACAATTCACCAATTTCCTCGAATTTGCAAAAGATGAACAAGCAATTATCAAATGAAGCAAAGATTCGAGAGACTGTGCAGAGTGTTAAACCAAAAAGTCAATCTGACTTTGGTTTTTATGACAATTTTTATAATTATCATCCACAGTTTGTTTTCCGCACACAATAAAGAAAATGTTATCAGTGTGGAAACATAAATCATTTAGCAAATAATTGTCATTTTCAACAAAAATCACTAAGCAAACAACGATTTCATAATTCTATTGCTCACAATAGAAAATTGTTTTTCACTCGTGGAAAATTTTCATAACCATCTAAAACAAAAGTTATATATGCTAATGATGTCGAAAAGAACAAGTATTTGAAAAATGATTTAAGAAACAAAATTCAATTGAGAAGTGTTAAAGATACTTTTGATGTGCAAAGCAAACACAACAATCTCAAATCATTTTGCCTGAAAGCAACACAGAATGTGCTCAAGTCTTGTTTGATTTGGGTACCAAAGACTAAGTAATTCTTTTACTTATGCAGGAACGACTGCTAAAGATCATTGAAAGCTTATGGCATGTAGACAGCGGTTGTTCAAAGACATATGATAGGAAATTTACAATTGCTTCAAAATGTCCAATCATATAACGGAGAAATTTGAAAATACACCTTTAAAAATTATTATTATTTTTTGCCTTAGGGGGAGTCAAAATTGGATTAGTTAATAAAAAGGGATTTACATGATTAAATGAGAAATGATATTACAAAGTTTTAAAAGAGTCTAAGTACTTTCAAAGGCTTAAATACGAATAGACTTGGATTATGATGGATGTGTCAATAGACTTTGCTTTCAGAAATAAAAATATCATAATTGAGTGATTAATCTTGAATTAAAGTGATATAATTTAGTGGGGAACATATCAGGATTCTGTGATAATGTCAAAAATGTTCTAACACAGACTGGGAGTTATAATCTTGTCATACTCAAGCCTGTATTTGTTTGATTCAGTGATTATCATAACTATGTATATATATATAAAAGAGAAAATACAAAAAGACAAAAAGAAATAAAAAAGACAAAAAGAAAATAGTTGAGCAAATAATTGAGCAAAAAGATGCCAAAAGGCCATATAGGATATAAGATGCCAAGAAGCACAACAAATCAAAAGATATGTCTAAAGACATACATACTATATGGTATATTTTTCTATTTTGAGAATATTTTCTGATCATGGAAGGCAAAATCAAAAGATGGGGCATGTAAGTCCGGATGGCTTGTAAGTCCTAAATAACTTAAGAGGGCAGACGTAAGTCCGGATGGCTGTTAGTAAGTCCTTAAACTTATTAATATTCCGTGATTAAGAGATATTTCTCAGGCTAGTTATGCTCAAATAGTTATATTTTAGGAAAAAATAAATGGTATCACTGATCAACAATGCATGGTTTAAGTCAATTTGGGGTGACTTGAAATCTCGACAATGTCTTGAAGGATAATAATTATTTTACAGAAGTTCTGATTGTGGGATCCACTAAATTATATTAAATCAATACAAAACATGATATATATCACTCCTTATGTTTCTGAGTAAAACCTGAAGTATAAGTTTAAAAAGGGACAAAAGATATTGACAATCAACTTAACCAGTTATTTTAAATAAAGCTAGACAGAGTCTTGACTTAACAAAGAACTATATGATCTCATTATGAAAATTCTTAAAGAAAAGGAAGGTTCCAGTTCATGCTCCCGTACCTCCAAATTCGTTAAAGCAATTTATTTCTTGGAGTTATGAAAAGGATTCAGGTTAGGATGTGATCAAATGAGTTGATAGATCATATTGAATCATTGATCCAGCTGACTTAATGAAGTTTGGCAAGGACGACTTAAATAAGCTGCTACATTGCCCTATCACAGCTGACGAGTCTGTTTACTTTTTATCTTGCCAATATGTTTGGATGACTGATCGGATCCTAAGGAATAAGTGATACGCCTATTCTGGCATATTCAAGAAAGCTAATGTTGATTTTATCTAAGAGTGTTTCACCGAGCCTAGGGGAGATTGTAGAAGGCTACATAAGGCTCGGCAAAACAACGAAAGTAAAAAGAAAAAGTCAAGCGAAAGCAGAAGTCAAGCGAAACAGAACTCAAGCGAAAGCAGATTCCACGCGACAAAGAGAGCTCGCGCGAAAGCAATACCTGTGCGAAAAGTATATCTCGCGCGAGAACAGTTGTTTTAGTATAAATATGTAATTTTCGCTTTTTGTAGATAAGTTTTTCATAGTTTTCGCAGTATTCAGTTCAATTATTCTCTGTAATTACTCTATGCGATTTCGCACAAGATTGTAATCACTATTGATTATCAATTGAAGTTGTTTTGATCATTCTTTGTCTTCTTCCAATCATAATTTCATTTCGCGTTATTGTGATTGAGATCTTGGTTGATCATCTTGGGAATTTGACTGACTTTTACTATTGGTATCAGAGCTTTTAGCTCTAGAACCAAGATTAGAAGACGTTTTTGGCTGAATTGACTCATTCTTCATCTTGCTTATTCACTTGATTGATTGAAAATTCGATATGGAGAAGTTATGCTGCTGAAATTTCGAGAAAAGTGATCATTTGGACTGAATTTGATTGAATTTGGACTTAAAATTGATAGAAAACTTATGTAATTATTCCAAACTGCCAAACAAGTGAATTTGTCGCAAGCAGCCAAACTTGTTTTTGCATTGCATGCCTTGTCGCATGCTTCAATTTATTCCAAGTGAATTTGTTGCACAGGTGGATTCCACTTCCCATTACATGCATGTAATTATGCAGGTTGTTGCATGCATGAGGTTGACATCCAGATTTCGCAAGCAGTTGTCGCCCGAGGAACTCGTATGAACAAATCGCATGCATGCGATTTGTACTTCTTTCGCATGGAGATCTAGTCTCAAGTTCTCACATGCATATGCGACTCGCTTGCTTTTCTTCCATTCACATGCATTCCAAATTGTTCATCTCTTACCAGTTAAAACTATAGTGTAATCCAAAATGTTTGATTCTTACAATCTCTCCCTTGGATTATGCTATAGGTTTAAGTTCTTCAATCTTCAACAAAACCTTTCTAATGAAGGTTCTCGCATCAGCGGATAGATGAAACAACTGTTGAGCTACAAAACTTCATAATATCTTTCAATCTAAATCTGTTTTGTGTGTGTTCTTGGTTTCGAATAATTCCTTGATGAAACCGGATAAACTTTCAACTTGTTTAACGTCCTGGAACGGAAGATCGCGGAATAATGATCCGTTGTATCAAGAGCAACACGTTGCTCTGATACCAAATGTAAAGTCCTTAAAATCAATCGATCTCACTTCGTTTGAATTGTTGCACTTGATAACTCGCGAAGATGGGTGCACATTCTACTTTAAAGCAATCTAGATAACAAGGTGTTTTCAATGTTTACAACAAACTCATTGTAATTGAAATGTATATATCATGTGTTGAACGATTACAATGATAATCGATACAAGATCGATCTCACCCGAGGGTGGAAAATCACAAACGTGATCTGCTCAATTGAGTGAAATAAACAGAGAAAACACACAAACTATCTAAACTAATTCTCGGTAAAGTGAGGCACACCTCAAACTGAGTTCGCATGCGAATATATATACAGGTCTGTGAGTTTTCGCATGCATGTGATAACAAACCAAGTTTTCGCTTGATGTTTTCGCGTAAGGGTCTCGCATCTGCAAATCGCATGCATGCGATTTGTTCTTCTTTCGCATGACAAGTCACATGGAGTTTTCGCATGCATGCAGGTTGTACTTCTTTCGCATGCACGCATGCATGTGCGACTTGTTCTTCTGTTGCATGCATGCATTTTCGCATGCATGTAAACACATAAACTTCAAGTTGTTCATCTAAAATGAGTTAAAACTATAGTGTAATCCAAAATGTTTGATCCTTACAATCTCCCCCTTGGATTATGCTATAGTTTTGAGTTCTTCAACAACTTGAATCTTCAATAAACCTTTCTCAATGAAGGTTCTCGCACATGCAGATGATTGACTTCGATGCAACAACTTTTGAGCTTCAAATCTTCATAAGATCATGCAACAAAGTCTCTTGAGCATTTACACAAACACTTGGTGTGCGGTCTAAAACATTTGAACTTGTTTAACGTCCTCGAACGGAAGATCGCGGAATAATGATCCGTTGTATCAAGAGCAACACCTGGCTCTGATACCAAATGTAAAGTCCTTAAAATCGATCGATCTCACTTCGTTTGAATTGTTGCACTTGATAACTCGCGAAGACGGGTGCACATTCTACTTTAAAGCAATCTAGATAACAAGGTGTTTTCAATGTTTACAACAAACTCATTGTAATTGAAATGTATATATCATGTGTTGAACGATTACAATGATAATCGATACAAGATCGATCTCACCCGAGGGTGGAAAATCACAAACGTGATATGCTCAATTGAGCGAAATAAACAGAGAAAACACACAAACTATCTAAACTAACTCTCGGTAAAGTGAGGCGCACCTCAAACTGAGTTCGCATGCGAATATATATACAGGTCTGTGAGTTTTCGCATGCATGTGATAACAAACCAAGTTTTCGCTTGATGTTTTCGCTTAAGGGTCTCGCATCAACAAATCGCATGCATGCGATTTGTTCTTCTTTCGCATGACAAGTCACATGGAGTTTTCGCATGCATGCAGGTTGTACTTCTTTCGCATGCTCGCATGCACGCATGCATGTGCGACTTGTTCTTCTGTTGCATGCATGCATTTTCGTATGCATGTAAACACATAAACTTCAAGTTGTTCATCTAAAATGAGTTAAAACTATAGTGTAATCCAAAATGTTTGATCTTACAGCGTCCCTCCCTTGTGCGGCCCCTGCTTAAAATTATATGCGCAACGACTGTATTTTATATATCAAGTTTACGTTCATGTATCATAATCAATCATAATCAAACATCGTTAATTTATCTTAAATATGTCGTAGAAGACCGTATATACTGTGACTGTATGACACTAATTTTGAATTATCCTATGCAAGATGAGGTTGGTGTAAGAGAACAAGTGTGTCCAAAAAACTTTATTAATCAACTCCTTGCTTGTCTAGAGGCAAATCTCATGCGATCTGTGGATGTACATGAACTTGAATAAGACGAAATTACGTTCAATCGAAGGAGATTCTTTAGACACCTGCTAAATTTGCTGCAGGCATTTATTAAATGTTCCATCTCAACTTACACCCGTCAACGATTCAGTTCATACAAGTTTGTCGTAGCCTATTTGCCAATTGTGGTAGTCCAAATATCATCGCACTACAATTCTTTGACATAATGCCAAAATATTGATTGTATGCGGAAATCACTTCCTTTTTTTATAATTTTATTTATCCTGTTCTAAATTCATGAAATAAATCTTTGATCATGTTTCAAAGTTTTGCTATGAAAATTTATATTTTGAGAAAGTATGTTATATATATTGCAAGTTTCGAAAGTGATTTTCGAATTCTCACTTTTTTGTTTAAGTGACATACATGCACCCTCTCTTGCTTTTATATATCATTGATTACTTTATATATATATATATATATATATATATATATGTGTGTGTGTGTGTGTGTGTGTGTGTGTGTCTGTGCCCGCGTGCGCGCGTGCGTGCGTGCGTGCGTGCGAGATACATCTATGCACGTACACTCATGACTACATACAACAAAAGACACCTAAGTTTATTTACTGTCGGCCATATGATGACCGCATAACATTTTTCAATTGGCATAGTACAAGGGTGAAGTGGTGGCATGTTTTGCTTAACACACATATTCATCCACCGGTACAACTTCTTAATGCCTTATCATACCCCTGAAAATAACTACTCACATTCCTTCGTGTTAATATACAAAAAAATACACGAGAACCCTTTAACTTACCCTCTTGTTGAAGCATAGAAATGTGCTTGACATATTCTTTTCTAGCTTTATTAACATACTAGAGCTAACTTTTGTATAGACATGAAAGTAAACCATGATCCTCTAACACTACTAGAAAACTGTTAATAGATGACGCGCAAAAGATGACGCGCGAAAAAAGATGACGCGCATTTACGTGTATCATAAATTATTTGTCATCTTTTAAAATTTTCTTAGAAAGGATGACACGTATTTTTGCGTGTCATCTTAGTGTGTCATATTTTAAAATTTTTTATAAGTTTATTCATAACCCGCGCGCGACTCTCATTCCAATTAAACCCACCGCTTCTAAAGCCCTAGCTTCATTACCACCCATCGATCTGCAGCCAGCCCCTTCACACCACCCGACCGACCACCAAATTGCCCTCAACCGCCCGCCCTGCACATCGCCGGCTCTCTGCAGCCAGCCCTCAATCCCCCGCCGGCAGCCATCCCCCTTGCGGTACCCATCGTTCGTCGGCACCCCTGCGGTACCCATCGACCGCGCGCGCCCGCAGTCAGCCAGCCCGCAGCCCTCAATCGACCTCACCCCTGCCCCAGTCGACCTCACCCCTGCCCCAATCGACCTCACCCAGCCCTCAATCGACCTCACCCAGCCCTCAATCGACCTCACATAGAGGTGAAGAAATTGGATTTTTCCGGTGGCTCAGGTGTTTGCTAGCTCAGGTGGCTCAGGTGTTTGCTGGTGCTGCACTTGGGGTTTTTCTTGGTGGGGTGTGGTTTTGGGTGGTGAATTCGGTGCTCAGAGGGCTTTTTCCGGTGATTGAGGAAAGTTTCTTTAGGAGGTGGTTTTATGTTAAGGATACATCGCATATACCCAATTTGTTGTAGTTTGAGTATGATAATGCGAGAGCTGCGCGAAAGCATTCGTCGTATAAGCGTGTTGATTGATTGAAGATTAGAACAAGGTTAGTGATTCCATCTGATTCTATCTTCCATTGTGTAAATGTTGTGTTTATCCATGCTTTTAGGTTATGTTGAAATGTTAATCTTGCATATTAGCTTTCAATTTGAACAAGAATTTCATTACTTGATGTTCTATCACCAATGTAACATCAATGCATGCTTGAATATTCGAATAAAGTTGTATACTGTACAACTTATGTAATTCTCTATGGGATGAGGATCATATTCAGTAAGGGATATACATTCCTGGTTTTAAATTGCGCGTGGCACGCTGGGTGAGCTGGAAAACGCCTCAGGGAATGGGGTGGCGCCTCGTGTAGTTCTAGGTCAAATGAGTTAAAAATAAGCGTGTGGAGGAAGCTGATATGTAAAAGCTACTAGAGGAATGAAGAAATTAGGAAAGGTTTACTTGACAAAAAGGTTGAATTGTAAAATATATGAGAGAGGCACAACTTTTGGTTGTACATAGAGCAATGCCTCGCGTACTTGATTTGCATAAGCTATTAGTGATTTGCATATACAATTGAACTCTCATTTTTCATACAATACCCTTGTTGTATGATCACATCTTCCAAAAGAGCCATAAAACACACATAAAAAAGTGGTAATAAACGGTTGCCACTTATTATAATGTGGATACTTTAAACCTCACATAGAGGTGCACAAATAGAATTGGATTTAAGAACGTTGTATGGCTTATTTAGGTTGTGTAGAAAACTAAATGACATCTACTTGTTAGGTGGATGCATCCATTTGAGAGATACATGAAAACACTCAAAGGGTATGTACAAAATCACCATAGACCCGAGGGTTGCATAGCAGAATGTTATGTGGCAGAGGAAGCTTTAGAGTTTTGCTCGAACTACTCTAAAAACCTAAAATCATTTGGCAACCCTCATGAACATGTTGATGAAAGAATCCGCACCGGCAAGCCTTTATCACGGTCTACAATCATTGTTGAGGATGCTAAGTTAGTTGATCAAGCTCATTTTTATGTATTATGAAACACTGCTGTTGTGGAGCCGTATATAGAGTAAGATTTGCATAAAACTTTTTATTTTTTATAGCTTATCTAATACATAATATTTTCTAACTTCTACTATAACTTAGGCAACATATGTTGGAACTGAAGGATCAGAACCCTTGTGCCTCTCGAAATGTTACATGGTTGGAGAGCCAGCACAACAGGTCATTTATTAGATGGCTTAAGATCGAGGTTGAAAAACGTTTGGCTAACGGGGAGGATATATGTGACAGTGTTCGTTGGTTGGCCAAAGGGCCTAGTTATGCTGTTACTAAATATAGCAACTTTGCCATAAATGAGTATCAATTTCATACAACATCTCTAGATGAATCTAGGACAACTCAATGTAGTGGAGTATCTTTAGTAGCAAATACCATGCAAATTGCTAGTGCAAAAGACTCCAATCCCGTGTATGGCGTTGTTACTTTCTTTGGTCGTATAAAGGAGACATGGGATCTTGATTATCGCATGTAAGGACAATCTATTTGGGTATGAAAGTTTTACTTACTTAAGTTGGGATGATTTTGAAGCAGTTTTTACGTTAGATGAGCTTAGCGGGGCTGTCATTACTACTTATATGATGTAAGTTTTTAGATTTAATTTTAATATTTGTGAAACACAAGTTATTTTTAATCAATTTGTTTTTCTACGTTAAAATGTACTTGTTTGAGCAATTCCATAATGGGAGAACAAAAAATCATGGAATTTGTTTTATGAGCCCTTCCACGATCTCACCAGTTGAATCTAAAGTGAAATCCAAAAATATTGATGATTCAAGTAGAAGCATTGCAAATCGACCGTCTACAAGAGGAGACAATGATATCATCCTATTGCCCTACAATCCCGGGTGTGACTTAATTGATTATTTTCTACCGTACGTATTATATAAGTTGTTTGACTTAATTTTTTTGGTTTATGTAGAAACCATTGGGTGCTGGCCGTGCTAGACATGAAAACATTGACTTGCTATTATCTTGATTCTCTACGGGTCAGCACTATCAATCTGTTGTTAAAACAAACCATTGATGCGTAAGTAATACAAGTTATTAAAACTTTATGTTATATATATTTCTTAATTGATCTGATCAACTTTTTTGTAGGGCAATGGGCTTATATGCTGCACAAAGTGGTACCAAGAAGAGGCAAACAAACTCAAATGGGTCAATTCTACAGTGAGCACATAATTTTTATTTGAATTTGCACCTTTACTTAACTTTATTAAGCTGATCATTGACTACCCCTTATAGTGTCCACGTCAGTCAAGAAGTACCGAATGTGGATATTATGTGTTGAAGTTCATGAAAGAAATAGTAGATAAAGGGATTGAAATATTAGTCAGTAACAATGTAAGCTGATCATTGACTACGTACCCCTTATATTTATCATTTGTTGCTTTGTAGTTTATATTATTGAATATAACTATATATGTATGAGTTTTTTATAAGTAAATTACCATTGTTGTTGCCTTGCAGTTGATATCAATAAACTAGTCAAGTAAATTACAAGTATTTTACATAATGGGGTTTTTAGGTCAAAACTGACAACTTTAATTTGATAAAATTGGTTTTGTCTTAGGTTGGAGAAGGTAAAGAAGAATACACTGATGGTGATTTGGATGAAGTTCGTGAAGATTGGGCGCGCTATGTATCGAATTTCATTTATATATAGGCCTGAAATGATATATTTGGACTTGTGTTAGTAATGGTATTGGACTTGTATTAGTATTGTTACTAATTGACTTTGGACTTGTTTTATGCTTTGTAGTTGTTAATTAACAACTTTTGTAAACTTTGTTGGTATTTAATGGATTTCGCTTTTAATGTTATTCGACAATTTGTTTTAGAAAACAATAGGTAAATTTATTAAAAATAAAAAAATTAAAAAATGCAGCTAATTTTATGACGTGCATTGCGCGTCATCTATTGCACGTCATAAAAATTTCATAGATGACACGCGGATGCGCGTCATCTAGTCATTTATGACTACCCCTTCCTTGACGCGCATTGCCCGTCATCTTTTGCACGTCATAAAATGCGCGTCATCCTTTGCGCGTCATAAACAGATGACGTGCGGATGCGCGTCATCTATCATTTGTGACTACCCCTTCCTTGACACGCATTTGCGCGTCATCTGACCCCAAAGATGACGCGCAATGCTCAGATGACGCGCAATGCGTGTCATCTATTGCAGTTTTTCTAGTAGTGTAACCTGCTCTCTTTATTAAGGTATTCCATCATAAAAAATAAGAATATAGGAGGCAACTCAATACTATGACCTCTATTTAGTATAGTTGTCTATATGTTGGGAAAATGTTATCAAATAAATTTTTTGAAAGTTATAGTTAATTAGAATTGATAACTCAAAACCCTTACATACCCACAATAAATTAAAAATAACCACTCGACTCCTCCCCGATAGTACATCCTCGAACACCCTCTTGCAATCAAAATGTGCCATCGCCTAGGTAATGCAAAATGTGACATCTCTAAAGGGGTCCCAATAAAAGAACAAGTTGTCAACTCTATCTTAAGAACATTTTTCAACTCTATGCCCTCATCCTTTCTTATCCTATAATGTTTTGACATTGACTTGTCATTTCTTTCAACTAGAGGATTATGTATGGATGTTGGGGATTAAAGTAAGAAAGAAGAACAACAGTTGGAATAAAAAACAACATAAAAAGGCAATGATAAAAATATACTTACATAATAAAGTTACTATGTAAGTTGTGGTTGTTTATTATGGGGCTTAATTCAAACGAATGATATTTGATGTTAATGTGCAAGCATAAGTCTGATACGTGATGTAAGGTCACATATCGCATGATTCTAATGTGGTATTAACAAAAGTTAATCTAATAGACGAAAAACTTTATGCGCAAACAACTACCATAGTTATAATCTACAATTAAATAATTATTATTTTTGTATTTTTCTCTTGCAAGTGGTATGACACTCTATACTTTACATGGTCTTCTTACCTCTAATTAATTTATGAAGGCCAAAGTCTACACTCTCTTTTCTTAAATGGCCCTGGTTACTCTTTAACAAATATTTAAAGAGTAAATTATATAGAAGATTTCAATGTTACATCAAAATTATGTATTGGGTCTTTAAGAGGTTATTTGGTTCGTAAAATGTACAAAAAATAAGTTAGCATCTTTAGAGGAATAGTAATTTAAAGGAATTGAATTATTTTAATGAAAATTTATCTTGTGTTTGGATTGTTAATTAATAGATGTAATTGGAATATAAAAAGAATTAATTGACCCTTCTTATCCCGTCTCCTTTTTCCTAGTCAATCTTTCTAATATTCAGCTCCGTCTCTAACCCTCCATCATTGATCTAGGGCTTCACCTGCTTAACAATTAAATTCCATAATCAATAAAGACACAAACAAGACTAGGGAAAGTACTGAGAATGATAGGCGACATAGCCATGGCACTTTCAAACACTAACATCCCCACACTTAAACTTTGTTTGTTCTTAACAAACTTTCATACACAAACCAACCAAAAGTCCAATCAGCAACAACAAATAGAGATAAGCAAATCCATGGCAAATTAAAGATCCAAATGCATAATTGGTTTTTAAGAAATGAAACAGTTAAAAGAAGAAAACCAAACGAATGGGATTGAATTTTCCTTTTTTCCAAAAACATTGCAAATGTCTAAATGACTGTAGCATATTGATAAACTATTATTATGCATTAGCATACACTTCTCATAATGATTCACTCAACACGTGGTTAATAAGTCACTTGATGCTAAGAAATGAAGCAAACATAATCATAAGCTTTTTAAGAAATCAAAACTTCATCAAATAACATGAAAAATATACAAATTGAGAGGACTTAGATGTGTTATTATGGGTTCAGGTTAAAGGTATGAAATTTGAGATATAAAGTGGCTAAATGGTTAAGAATTCAAATAGATAGATGCTAACTGTGATTGAATATAAAAATATAAAGAATATATATATATATATGTATATATATATATATATATATATATATATATATATATATATATATATATATATATAAATATAAAGTAACATAAACATACTTAAAGTCAGCTAGAACTATGATATTTCATTCAATGAACAAAATTAATCATTCTAATTTGGTTCTTATTAAAATAAAATGAAATAAATAATACAATATTCTTTTTTTCCTTTTTTTCCTTTTTTTATTTTATTTTTTCCTTGTTCTTTTAAGAACACAACATATCACAATACCAAGATAAAACATAAATAATTTACAACAATGGTCATTGGTTTGTTGGTGAACTTATACACTTGCATATCTTCTTCTTAATCTAGTTCTTCCTTAATTACCATAGTTAGTTTCCCATAAATTAATGCTTCCAATTCATCAAGATCATCAATTGGGTCATCGAACCACCTTGCTTTCCCTTCCATAAAACATATGGTCATCAAATCAACACCAAAATCCTTATAAATGGAACATATGGTTTGTGGTTTCAACATCAACAAGACTCGGAAAACCCACTTCCATATTATTCATAAGCTTGTTATCTCGTTGTTTTTTCTTTTAGGATTCCTTAAATTCTTACTCATCATTCATAAACAAACAGGGATAAAGTAACGATGGTTCATGATACCACTCTGAACTAAAGGCGGGACTTGTATTTCATCCATTATTGTCTCTGGTTCCGGTTCTTGCTCTAACTCATCAAAGAATAGAGCATGATGGGCTTCACTTCCATCCTCCTATTTCAAACTAGTGTTTAGATCTGTGTTGTAAGATGGATTCTCTTGTAGATGGTAGACATAAAGCTTACTAACTTCAACACTTAATGACTATAATGCATAGACTCTTTATACAATCTCACTAATGTAGATTTTTTGTTGTTCAACATTATCTTGACTACAATCAGTGTTAGTCCTTGTGATCATGATGGGTATCCTTTATAGTAGTCCCTGCAGTAGCATTCCATGAGAATCACTTCAAAGAACATGTAAACAAGAGGATCACCGGCACTGGATAAACAAAATAAGATAACAAAAAACAAGAACAAAATAGGCAAATATATCAAATACGTGCAGAATGGCTAAAGTAACAACTCGAACGTTATAAGGATTCCTAGTAGTCTGATGCAGTCAAAACACTCTTGCAACTAAATACTGATCACAACAGATGAAGGTAACAGCTGATCACATCAGCTAAAGACATCAGCTGAAAGACAACAGCTGAAGATAACAACTGATCACATCAGCTGAAGACATTAGCTGAAGACATCAGCTGAAAGACAACAGCTGAAGGTAATAGCTGATCACAACATCACAACAGCTGAAGACATCAGCTGAAGACAACAGCTAAAGGTAACAGCTGAAGACAACAGCTGAAGGTAACAGCTGAAGACAACAGCTGAAGACATCAGCTGAAGATAACAACTGAAGACAACATCTGAAGATATCAACTGGAGACAAGGTCTGAAGACGAAGTCTGAAGATAGTTTTTTAGTAGTTATCACAACAACTGAAGAAGTACTCTTCAGTAGTTGTGATGATTCTTTTTCAGTAGTTATCATAACAACTGAAGAAGTACTCTTCAGTAGTTATGATGATCCTTTTCAGTAGTTGTCACAACAACTGAAGAAGTACTCTTCAGTAGTTGTAATGATCTTCTTTCAGTAGTTATCACAACAGCTGAATAAGTATTCTTCAGCAGTTATGCCAATCCTTCTTCAGCAGTTATGCTAGTCTTCATTTAGTAGTTTTATGCAAATGATCTTCCTGCATGCTGGACAGAACATGAAGTAGTATTGCTATGAAAGTTTTACACCACTTAAGAAACATTCCAAGTGTAAAATCTTTTGTAGCCAAGACCAATATCTTCTGAAGCCAGAAATGAAGTATTCCTTAGCTTCAAGACAAAGTCTTCCGAAGCCAAGAAACCAAGACAGATTCTTCCGAAGACTTTTATCATACATGCTTTTAACTGATGTACATTTTCTGATAAAGCTGAACCACTTTGCCGCTGCCCACTCTGGTTGGTCACCAACTTATATGAGTTGGTGAAAAGGTCCATGCTTTAGGAAAACTGTACATTGAGGTCTTGGGTCAAACCTTTCTACTTTATGTACCTGTATCCTTTTTGTAATATATTAGGATGTGAGCTATGGCATGTCATAGTCACTAGCGAAAAGGCAATCTGCCTTTTGACTCTACATGGATTGTGTTGTCTAATTCATGTATCCAGCTGGCCATCAAAGTATGGCCGTCTGTAGGTTGTATTATATAGTATCTCAAAGTCTTGTAATGTATGCACGCTGAATACTTGTAACTTGAATTTAAGAAGCAATATACAACATCCTTGAAAACCAACCACTCGTGTTGTTATCTTGTTCTTTCTTTCTGAGTTTACTTTTGTGTTCTTAGCATCATCATAACCGGTTTCCCATTTGATCTGTTAAGTGTTCTAATACACTCTCCTCATTGTGTTGTTGTGTTGTATAAGTGCTAAACCCTTCACCCGGTCCTGCATTTGGTATCAGAGCTTCCAGGCTCTTGATATAAGATCTCACCATCTTAAGATCCCTCACACACATAAAATACTTAACAACTCAAATGGCAGCTCTTTCTAAAGCTGATATGGAAACTGGTACTATGACCAAGTCCCCACTGATCACTCCTGAAGATTTTGACACATGGTGTACAAGAATGGAAGGCTTCATCAAGTGTCAAGATTCAAGGATGTGGGACTCAGTTATCAATGGTCCCTTCATACCAAGCACTACTTCTGCTACTGGTAATCGTATCATCCCTAAAGATGTAGATGATTACTTAGAAGAAGACAGGAAGAGAATAGATCTTGATCAAAGGGCCGTGACTTGTCTTCAAACTGCTCTTCCAAACTCCATCATCAGAGGCTTCAAGAAGTGCAAGACAGCTAAAGTTCTATGGGAAGCACTAAAGCTCATGTATGAAGGATCCAAGGAAACTAAAGAAAACAAGAAGGATCTCTTGAAGTAACAGTTTGAAAACTTCACCTTCAAGGCAGGTGAGACACTGACTCAACAATACTTCAGGTATGTTGAGATAGTGGACACTCTAATGGATATTGGAGTAACTCTTAAGAACAGGGACATAGTAAGGAAGTTCATGTCTTCTCTTCCTAAACTATGGACACATTATTGTGTTGTGATCAAGAGAACTTCGGATCTTAAAACTCTTACTCTTACAGAGTTGTATGGTATCCTGAGTGCATTCCA
This sequence comes from Flaveria linearis, assembly GCA_024085815.1. Taxonomy (NCBI): domain Eukaryota; kingdom Viridiplantae; phylum Streptophyta; class Magnoliopsida; order Asterales; family Asteraceae; genus Flaveria; species Flaveria linearis. The sequence continues at coordinate 41,271,250 of CM044012.1, forward strand.
GATGGAGATGAACATGCAAAATTCCTCTGGTAACTCCAATAACCAACTGAGTTCAGCTCTTCATGTGAATGAAAGGGAATGCATTAAACCACAACATCAGTTGTTATGCTACCCTGACACCTCACATAAGGGGCCTTTCATCACTCTTCCAGAGACACCAAGAGAAAGCTACACTCAAGGAAGTCCCTTCCAAGAGACAAGTTCTTCTCATGCCTTTGTCTCAGCTGATAAAACCTCTGGCAACCTTCTCTTCACTCTTGAAGACTTGGACTGTATCCATCCAGATGATCTGGAGTATATGGAGATAGTTCAGCAAATGGCTCTTCTCACTCATAGGGCCAAGAAGTTCTAGAAGAGGACTGGGAGAAGATTTCCAAGCAATACATCTAGTGGAAAGTTTGGGCTGGACAAAAGCAAGGTAAAGTGCTACAACTGTAACTAGATAGGGCACTTTGCAAGAGCGTGTAAGTCACCAAGAACAAATGGTGGCCAGACATAAACCAGACCAAACTACACTGAGAAAGTTCACCAGAATGAGAACCCAAAGCAACAGGCTGTAGTTGCCATTGAAGAGGGAGGCTTTGACTGGAGCTTTCAGATAGAAGATGCATCTCCAAACCAAGCTCTTATGGCAGATCATGATGAAACCAAGGTATTGGAAAATCTTTGCTCTTCTGAATGCATTGCTAAAGTTAATAGATACAGGTCATATAACTTAGAGCTGAGATCTGACCTTGAGTCCTTAAACATCTTGAAAGCTTATTTTAAAAGAGCTGAAAATGACTATAAACTTAAAATAGAAGATTTAGAGAAAACCATTTCAACTCTTAAACATGAGCTAACAAATTATAGGACTCAGATCAAAGATCTCATAGCTAAGGTAACTGAATGCCAAGCTGAGCTTGTGATCAGCAAAGCTAAGGCAGAAAATTATGTTCTTGAAGAGGATACCTTCAAGAACATAATATCCTCATCCTTGCATTCAAAAGGGTATTATTAGAACAAGCAGGGACTAGGATCTAGTGAGATAGCTCCTCCACACACCATCTTGTCTGTAAGATCTCCTAGGTGTGGAACTTGTGAAGATGAGCTTCCCCTCATAGATCCTTTGACTAAAGAGGATGAAGAGGAGATGGTGAAGAATGACTTTGGTTTGAGTGAAGAAAAGCATTCTGAGAAGGGTCACCATTCCTTTGAGGAGAGTAAAGCTGTTGGGATGACCAAGTCAAGGAGAAAGAATTTGATCAGGAAAGCCTAAAGAAAATCAAGGAAGGCTCAAGAGATCAAGGCTACTTTTGACTCTAAGCAGAAACAAGTCTTCATTTTTGTAGGGTTTGAAGTAGTTAAGACTGATGACATGAATTCTGGTTCATGTGCAACTCATCTCAGCAACAAGAAGAAGACTGATCTGTTGTGTGTTACTGCTACACAACCTGGACCATCCAACTCCAAGAACGGTTCTCAACCTAAAAGAACTGTCTCAGCTCCTGCAAAGGTGAAGATGGAGAAGGGTTGTGACCAAAGTCAGTGCTCTTCCATGAAGAAGACTCTTAGAAAGAAGAATCTGATATGTGTCATATGTGAGAGTACTTGTCATTTGGCTAAGGATTGTCCATACAATTCTAAGAGTACTTTTCACATGATAAACAAAGAGACTTCCAATAATTCCAAGATGAAGAAGAAGGCAAGTGGAAAACTACCTTCGGAAGAAAATTTGGTCTCTGAAGAAAGGAATGCTTCAGAAGTACTGAAGCTTGCTGCAGTAAAGGCAAGATCTTTCGAAGGACCAGTCATCAAAACCTCTAAAGTCTCAAAAGCTTGTGAAGTTTTGAAGGTCAAGTCTAAACTTCCAAAGGTGGTGTGGAAGTCAAAGAAAGACCAAAAGACTAAAGGTTCTTCATCAAACCATAGGATCTATTACTGTTGCATTTTCTTCAACTATTTTGAATGAGCCCAAGACCAATGAGGCTTTGGTTTCCAAATGTAACTAGCTATCTCTTTGTGCAGGAACAACTACAGACAAACAAAAATATGTGGATCATTGACAGTGGTTGTTCCAGGCACATGACAGGCAATAGGTCACTACTCCAAAATTTGAAAGAATTGATGGAGGACCAGTTGCTTTTGGAGGAGATGCAGGTGGTTACATTACTGGAAGGGGCAAGGTCACAAATGGTAAGCTCAGCATTGACAAGGTAAACTCTGTCAAGGAGCTTGGATACAATCTTTTGAGTGTATCTCAATTTTGTGATCAGAGTCATAACATGCTGTTTACTGAGCATAAGTACATTGTTCTCAAGCCCGGGGTGGTCATTCCTCATGAGCACATCCTACTCAGAGCCCCCAGGAAAGGAAATATGTACAAGATGGATTTGCAAGAAACATCTCCCTCAGGAGAAGTTTCATGCTTTCTATCTAAAGCTAATAGTGATGAATCTTTCCTTTGGCATAAAAGAATGTGCCATGTAAAATTTATGAACATGAATATATTGATTAAGAATGATTTGGTAACTGGAATATCAAAACGAGAGTTTACAAGTGATGATCATTGTGTTTGCATGCCTGAAGGGGAAGCAACACAAGGTATCTCACAAGCCTAAGGAAAGAAATTCCATCAATACACCCCTACACTTGTTACATATGGATCTCTTTGGCCCTACCAATGTAATGAGTTTAGGAAGGACCTCTTACTGTCTGGTGATCACAGATGACTTTACAAGATTCACATGGGTCTTCTTCCTTAGAACTAAGGATGAGACTCCTGAGATTCTGAAGAATTTCATCTTAAAGATTGAGAATCAATGTGATCACAAGGTCAAAACCATAAGATGTGATCAAGGAACTGAATTCAAGAATCAAATACTTGATACATTTTGTGATGAAAAGGGTATTACAAGACAATATAGTGCTCCCAGGACGCCTCAGCAAAATGGAGTTGCTGAAAGGAGAAACAGGACACTAATTGAAGCTGCAAGAACTATGTTGTCTGACTCTAAACTGTCCATCACCTTCTGGGCAGAGGCAGTCAATACTGCCTGCTATGTGCAGAATATAGTTTTAGTAGTTAAGACACATGGTAAGAGTCCTTATGAACTTTGGCACAAGAGGAAACCTTTCATTGGTTTTCTCAGGTCTTTTGGATGTCCTTGCACCATCTTGAATACCAAAGATCATATAGCCATGTTTGCTGAGAAATCAGATGATGGACACTTCATTGGATACTCTTCTCAAGCTAAGGCTTATAGAGTATACAATCTCAGAACTAGAGTAGTTGAGGAGTCAGCCAATGTGACTTTCAATGAACACACTCCCAGTGTGAAAGGTTCTGGTCCGGATTGGCTGTTTGATCTTGACTTAGTTACCAACTGTTTTAACAAATCTTGTGAGAATGTTTCAGGATCCACAGATATATTACTTACAGGTGATCCTGATCCAAGAATTGAGCTGAGAAGATCTTCAAGCAACATATCTCCAGCTCCAGTGATAACTAATCCTGCAAATGAAGCTTCTACCAGCACATCAATGACAAATCCTGGTGATACATCTGAGTTGCCTTCATGTTCCAGTTTTGAGGCACAAAACTCAAATGTACGAACTTCAAATGTTGGAGAACATGGTGGTGGTGACAGTGATCAGGAATTTCTTGATGCTGAAAACCACCCCATTGAAGAAAATCTCAATGATGTCACACACTCATTGGATCAAGATAATCTTGATAGATGTGCTACTGTAGAGGGTGAATCCTCCTTGCCAGATCAAAATTTCTCCAATTTGGATCTGTCTAAACAACTTGCTGTGATTCCTCAACTAAGGATCCACAAGTCTCACCCCTCTTCAAACATCATTGGAGATGTTAGAACTGGTGTAAGAACAAGAGGACAGTCTCATGGAAAGACTACCATAGGTACAAAATGGAGCCAAAGAAGATTGATGAAGCTCTAAAGGATGGAAGTTGGGTTGAAGCTATGCAAGAGGAGTTGCTTCAATTCAAGAGACAAAAAGTTTGGAACCTATGTCCTCTTCCTCATGGAAAGACTACCATAGGTACAAAATGGGTTTTCAGGAATAAGAAGGATGATAGAGGACTTGTCATCAAGAACAAGGCTAGACTAGTTGTTCAAGGGTATACTCAAGAAGAAGGGATTGACTACACTGATGTCTTTGCTCCTGTAGCAAGACTTGAAGCTGTTAGGATATTCCTAGCTTTTGCTTGTAAGGCCCCGTTCCCGGGCACCTCACAGTTGGTCATTCATCGCACTTCAGCATATAATTTACATATACTAAGTAAAGTAACGTAGCGGAATTAATAAGAAGTACATTCTCATTTCATCATAAAATCTTTTACAATGCATAACATTGTTGATTCGAATACAAAAAAATACAAGCTTTCTTTACATTGCCTAACTTTACTATGATTGTTGCGGAAGCATATGAAACCGAGGATTTCTTAAGTAATCTCGTTTATTTGAATCCTCAACAATCATAGGGTCATATACAGTGACCTCTAGTAAAAACTAATTTAAAAAAGATTCCTTAGGTAATCCCGTTTATCAGGATTCCTCAAGGAATCTTGCACTTGCATGCAACATAATGTGTTGAATGCGTTATGAGCCCGCAACACATTTTTGGCAACATTATCAAAAGAAGAATGTCATCCCAAAAGAACTGAGTAGTCGCCTCGTGCCATCCCCAGCAACACTACCTGCCAACTGGAAACACATAAAAAGTCAGCGTTGCTGAGTGAGTTCTAGTTTATAATAAAATCATACTTTTCTTTCATTAAAACCATTCTTAAATACATGCGGTCACACAACATACGTACACGTAGATAATATTGTTATTATCTTCATCATTCGTTCATTTACTTTCATTCGTGTACCATTCATCGTTATCATTCACGTTCATCCATTCATTCTTACGAGTCTATCGCGACAACAAGGCCGCTCACCTCCATACCGATCTCTCACGATCGTACGTTAGCCAAGTCTGTTGCAGCACACGGCTGCTCACCTCAGTGGCAATCTCATTATTGCCTGCTAACCGAGTCTATTGCAGCATAAAGTTGCTCACCTCATTGTCAATCTCAAAGATTGACCCTGTGTGCATCCTTCGGGGTAGCTAACCGCCATCATAGTTGAGCTAACACCTGCCAGGGGTGTGCACCTCCATACATTTGCTTGCAAGCCTTTCTTACATTCATTCGTTCATTCATTAATGCATGTATTTGTCATCATATTTCCTTTTCATTCATTCATCATCACATGCATTCATCATCATGTTCCTCTTTTAATATCTTTAACTTTACGCTACATAATACTTGTTCATTCATTATCATAATACGTAAAGCTTTGGAAAGATAAGCATACAACATCATAGGAGCATACACATATCATCCATGCATCATCATACAAGGCATCATACATACACATCATACACCAAGCATGACCATCAAGCACACATCATCATACCATCTATGACCTCAAAAGTCAACTTATATAACCCCCGGGAATCTCCTAAGTCAAAGCCTATCCTACTCATTGTAAATTCACAGAAGTCAGAATTCTACTAAGTGTTTACCCGCATTTCCCTCCTTAGTTCATCCGCATTTTTCTTGGCCATCCGCATTGGTCGATGCGGATGAGGAAATGCTTTAATCGCATTTCCACATTGTCCGCATTCGACAATGCGGCTGAGGAAAAGCCTTGATCGTATTTCATGTTCTTACCCGCATTAGTTAATGCGGATGAAGAATGCCTTGGCTATTCTTCCCGTCTTGTCCGCATTAGGTCAATGCGGCTGAGTAAATGCCTCGGCCGCATTTACTTAGTCATCCGCATTGGTCGATGCGGTTGAATTTTGCCTTGGCCATTTCGTTTGGCTATCCGCATTAGTCCATGCGGCTGAGTAAGGTGACCTGCAACTTAACCTGTGCCATTTCTACAACTCATTCATCATCTTAACATACCCTTAGCACAGATTTATCATATTATCCACTTAGAACAAGCCATACCTCATACACATCATAGGAAAGACTCCTAAAACATACATCAACATACACAAACAATGTGCTATAACTCGTATATCTGCCCTAGAAATCTTATATACGGTAAGCATAGAAACCTGAGCAGACCATACACACACATACTTGTACATATATACATGGATTAAGCACTCAAAGCTCGAAAACAAGGTCACGATGTGTTCCAGCCACAAAAATCATTCAAAAACGGGTAAAATTAGGGGTCTTAGAACTCACCTCGTGTTGCTGAGTAAGGCTTCTTCAAAGTCGGTCGCCGTGGAACCCGGTACCTCGAATCAGCCTTCTTCTTCTTCTTGTTCTTCCTTCCGAATCTTGTATTCTGTTCTTTCTCTCTCTAGAGTGTTCGATGATTTGGGGTTGTGAGAAGAGAGTGGGTAGCCATCCCCATAAGTATCAGATATTTATCCCCTCTTTGTACTTTTGACACAAAGCCCCCCTCTACTTTTATTCCTTTCTCATTTCCTTTCAAGATACTCTCTTTTCTTTCCTATTATTATTTCTCTTCGTCTAGTCAAAAGTTTCGGGTGTTACAAGTCCACCCCCCTTATATAGGTTTCGTCCCCGAAACCTGTTATTCCTCGAACAGATGTGGGTAATGTTGTCTCATCTCCTCTTCAGTCTCCCACATAGACTCGGATCCCTTTCTGTGCTTCTACTGTACACGCACCAGTGGAACCACTTTATTCCTCAACTTTTTCTCTTTTCGATCAATGATTGCCACTGGTTGCTCCACATAATTTAGTCGTTCGTCCACTTCAATATCCTCCAGTGGAACAACCATATCTTCGTCTGCCAAACATTTCCTCAGATGAGATACATGGAATGTCGGGTGAATTCCACTTAACTCATCTGGCAACTCCAACCTATAGACCACCTCTCCTACTCTGGCAATGATTCGGAAAAGGCCTATATACCGCGGACTCAACTTACCCCGCTTCCGAAACCGAATGATACCCTTCCAAGGTGAGACCTTCAACATAACCCGGTCACCTACCTGGAATTCAATCGGTCTACGCCGTTTATGAGCATACGACTTCTGTCTGTCCTTGGCTGCCTTCATGTAAGCTTTGATCTTTTCAAGTTTTTCAGTCGTAGCCTCGATCACTTTGATGCTCCCCAGTTCCTTCTGACCAATGTCACCCCCAACAAGCGGGTGTCCTACACCTCCTGTCGTATAGCATCTTGTAAGGTGGCATGCCGATGCTGGCATGATAACTGTTATTGTATGAGAATTCATCTAACGGTAGGTGGTCATCCCAACTTCCCCCAAAGTCAATAACACATGCTCGGAGCATGTCCTCTAAAGTCTGAATGGTCCTTTCCGACTGACCATCAGTTTGAGGATGATAAGCCTGCTAATATGTAACCTCATCCCCATGGCATCATGGAATTTCTTCCAGAATTTGGATGTAAACCGGGTATCACGATCAGACACAATTGATACCGGTACACCATGACGAGTCACAATCTCCTTGATGAAAAGATCGGCCAACCTCTCGGATGAGTATGTCTCGTGTATTGGTAGGAAGTGAGCACTCTTCGTCAAACGGTCCACAATCACCCATATCGCATCATACCCTTTCAGGGTACGCGGCAGCTTCGTAATGAAGTCCATGGTGATGTGCTCCCATTTCCATTCTGGTATATCCAAAGGTTGAATCTTTCCATACGGCTTTTGATGCTCTGCCTTTACTTGCAAACAAGTGAGGCACTTACTCACATACTCCACCACATCTCGTTTCATACCCGGCCACCAATAGTCTTTCTTCATGTCTTGGTACATCTTCGTGGCACCGGGATGAATGGAGTATCGAGTCTTGTGAGCTTCATCCAAAATCTTCATTCGTAGATCCCCAAGACGAGGAATCCACATCCGACCAAACCGGGTCCTAACACCAAATGTGTTTTCACCCAACTCCCCAACCAGGCCTCTCATTCTTTCAGAGTTAAGATGATTGTCTTTCAAATCCTCATCTTGAAACTCCTTGACCTGTTTCATCACGTCGGAGGTCATAATCAGCTAGTACGCCTTCACCCGTATCGGCTCAGGCCTCTCCTTTCGGCTAAGGGCATCCGCCACCACGTTGGCTTTGCCCGGATGGTAATGGATCTCACAATCATAATCTTTTATAAGCTCCAACCATCGCCTCTGCCTCATATTCAAATACTTCTGCTCGAAGAAGTACTTCAAACTCTTGTGGTCGGTGAAGATGGTGCACTTTGTTCCGTAGAGATAGTGCCTCCAAATTTTTAATGCAAAGACCACAGCTGCTAGCTCCAAATCATGAGTAGGATAATTAACCTCATGAACTCTCATCTGTCGGGATGCATAGGCTATAACCTTTCCTCTTTGCATTAACATGCACCCCAACCCCGAGTAGGAAGCATCAGAATAAACCACCAAGTCTTCGCTTCCCTCGGGTAATGCCAATACAGGAGCTTGGGTCAATCTCGCCTTCAATTCTTCGAACGCCTTTTTCTGAGCTTGACCCCATACAAACTTCACATCCTTCTTGGTCAACTTGGTTAGTGGAGAAGCGATTTTGGAAAAGTCTTGGATAAACCTTCGGTAGTAGCCCGCCAAACCCAAGAAACTTCGGATTTCAGATGGCGTCTTTGGAGACTTCCATTGCATCACCGCTTCCACCTTCGCCGGATCGACCATAATACCCTCCGGATTCACCACGTGACCCAGAACTGAACTTCGTGCAACCAGAACGTGCATTTGGAGAATTGAGCATACAACTTCTCCCTTCTCAACGTCTCCAGAACCTCTCGAATGTGACCGGCATGCTCAGTCTCGCTCTTAGAATAAATCAAGATATCATCAATGAACATAATCACTGATTTATCCAGCATCGGTCGACACACCCGATTCATCAGATCCATAAAAGCAGCTGGCGCATTGGTCAAACCAAAAGACATGACAAGAAACTCGTAGTGACCGTAGCGCATGCGAAAAGCTGTTTTAGGGATATCCTGCTCTTTCACCTTTAGTTGATGGTAGCCCGATCGAAGATCTATTCTTGAAAACCAGCTGGCGCCCTGGAGTTGGTCAAACAGATCGTCGATTCTCAGCAAGGGGTATCGGTTCTTCACCGTCAGCTTGTTCAGTTCACGGTAGTCGATGCACATCCTCATACTACCGTCCTTCTTCTTCACGAAGAGGACCGGAGCACCCCAAGGTGAGATACTTGGTCTAATGAACCCCTTATCTAGCAGTTCTTGCAACTGCACCATCAATTCTTTCATTTCCGTTGGAGCTAATCGATATGGTGCTTTGGTAACGGGTTGAGCACCTGGTATCAGATCAATCTGAAACTCGATCTCTCGGTCAGGCAGCACTCCCGATAAGTCTTCGGGAAACACATCCGGGAAGTCACACACAACCAGAACATCGGACAGTTGTGGTGTCGGCGCTTCTACATCCTTCACGTAACATAAATAGGCGCCACATCCATGCCTCATACATTTTCCCGCTACCGCCATTGAGATCATCTTCGAAATCATCGTGACCCGATCCCCATGAACAGTTACCGGGCTCCTGTTAGGCGCTATCAGATGAATCATCTTCTTTCGACACACTATGTTCGCCTCGTAGTCCGCCAACCAATCCATTCCAAGCACCAAATCAAAACCACCCAAGGTCATCACGAATGGTCTAACCGGAAATTTGTGGCCCTCTAATTCTACACCACAACCTTCTATCACCTCGGAGATCCTGGTAGACTTACCTATCGCGGTTTCTACATCAAACGGTACATCCACACGTCTACTACTAACAAGCAATTTGGCACAGAAAGCAGCAGAAATGAAACTCCTACTGGCACCCGAATCAAATAATACAGAGGCTAAAGTTTGGTTCACCAGAAACGTACCGGACACAACATCAGGGTCCGTCCTAGCCTCCTCCTGCGTCATCGTGAATGCCCTGGCGCTTGCTCTCTGCCCTTCATTCCCCCGTCTTCTTCACGCCGAGCTCTCAGACCTCGGCTTTTTGCAATCTTTATTCATATGGCCACTTTCCCCACAATTGAAGCACCTCATGCTCTTACACTCTCTAGCCATATGACCAGACTTTCCACACTTAAAACAATCATTCAGCCCCAGTCGGCACTCCCCACTATGCTCCTTTCCACATTTACCACACCTCCTCAGTCCCGTACCCGGTGTGACAACATGACGATTGTCCACCCGGGCCTTCTTGTTGCACGTCGAAGCATCACCCTGACCAAACCTCTTCCCGTTCCAATTCCTGTCACCACCCTTCCTATTACCATCAGTCACCACCACCACCGCCCTTTCATCATACAATCTCCTAGCCAGGTGCACCGCCGACCTAAAGGTAGTTGGTCGAGCGGCGATCATATGCCTGTGGATATCCATCGGCAAGCCCTGAATATACCTCTTGATCTTTCGTGACAGGGGCGTCACCTGGTCCGGCACCAGATGTGTCATTTCGTTGAATTTCGTGGTGTACTGTTGGTGGGTCATCGTCCCCGCCTCCAGCTACAGGAACTCTCTCTCAACTTTATCCATTTCCCGATGAGGACAGAACTCCTCGATCACCAACCTCTTCAATTCGGACCACCTCATCTTCCCAATGGCCCTGCTACCCTCGGCTTGGACCACGTTATCCCACCAGCATAAAGCCGAATCTATGAAAGAATGGGTAGCGAACTTCACCTTTTGGTCCTCACGGTACTCGCTAATATCGAGGACACCCTCCATTTCTCTCACCCATCGATGAGCAGCCGCAGCATTGCCATTACCGTCAAAAGTAGGGGGCTTGCATCTCATAAATGCCCCATAATTACAGCCTCGTGCTGTTTCATGCACCGGCTCCTCCTCCTCTTCCTCTTCCTCTTCATCACCCGAAAGATCCGTTTCCGGCCCTGATTGTTCCTGCCTCCCTGAGGACCGGTTCCTCTCCTTTCTTTCTCCCTCCCGGACAGCCTTAGTCACTTCGGTCACCACAGACGGTAAGATCGTCTGCATGACCTGATGCACCTCTTCCACCACCGCCTCATTTACCGAGGCTCTCAAGTTGGCGCTTTCGTCTACACCCTCCTGATGAGGGGTCTCGGTTTCCTCATGAACCACCTTCTCCACCCTAGGTCTTCCTCTTGTGGCCCGTGGTTCAGCACCACGTCCGCCACCACCTCCACCCCGTGAGGCCTTAGAAGATCTACCGCCAACCATTCTCTATCTCACACTGAAAGATTCAAACACCAACACGGTCATTCAAGGGAATAGCTCAGTTTATGTCGAGTACAGTGAGTCCCTAATTACAGTGGCCAGTTGTGATTAGCCACCTACTTTACTCTCCACACCCCGAGCATTACCTGTCCTGACTACATTAGTATTTAAATCTAACAGTACACATAAACACATACATGCGCACTTACTACCAGTTAATATTAAGAAAATACCTGATGGCACGCAGCTACTCAGTTTGGCATTCCTCCCCTTTTCGTCCCATTCTCAGTTTAAGTTAAGGTTTATTTTGAAAATTTACCCGTTTCACTTAAACTTTGGCTCTGATACCAACTTGTAAGGCCCCGTTCCCGGGCACCTCACAGTTGGTCATTCATCGCACTTCAGCATATAATTTACATATACTAAGTAAAGTAACGCAGCGGAATTAATAAGAAGTACATTCTCATTTCATCATAAAAGCTTTTACAATGCATTACATTGTTGATTCGAATACAAAAAAAATACAAGCTTTCTTTACATTGCCTAACTTTACTATGATTGTTGCGGAAGCATATGAAACCGAGGATTTCTTAAGTAATCTCGTTTATTTGAATCCTCAACAATCATAGGGTCATATACAGTGACCTCTAGTAAAAACTAATTTAAAGAAGATTCCTTAGGTAATCCCGTTTATCGGGATTCCTCAAGGAATCTTGCACTTGCATGCAACATAATATGTTGCATGCATTATGAGCCCACAACACATTTTGTGGCAGCATTATCAAAAGAAGAATGCCATCCCAAAAGAACTGAGTAGTCGCCTCGTGCCATCCCAAGCAACACTACCTGCAAACTGGAAACACATAAAAAGTCAGCGTTGCTGAGTGAGTTCTAGTTTATAATAAAATCATACTTTTCTTTCATTAAAACCGTTCTTAAATACATGCGGTCACACAACATATGTACACATAGATAATATTGTTATTATCTTCATCATAGATAATATTGTTATTATCTTCATCATTCATTCATTTACTTTCATTCGTGTACCATTCATCGTTATCATTCAAGTTCATTCAATCATTCTTATGAGTCTGTTGCGACAACAAGGCCGCTCACCTCCATACCGATCTCTCACGATCGTACGTTAGCCAAGTCTGTTACAGCACACGGCTGCTCACCTCAGTGGCAATCTCATGATTACTTGCTAACCGAGTCTGTTGCAACATAAAGTTGCTCACCTCATTGTCAAACTCAAAGATTGACCCTGTGTGCATCCTTCGGGGTAGCTATCCCGCATCACAGTTGAGCTAACACCTGCCAGGGGTGTGCACCTCCATACATTTGCTTGCAAGCCTTTCTTACATTCATTCGTTCATTCATTAATGCATGTATTTGTCATCATATTTCCTTTTCATTCATTCATCATCACATGCATTCATCATCATGTTCCTCTTTTATTATCTTTCACTTTACGTTACATAATACTTGTTCATTCATTATCATAATACGTAAAGCTTTGGAAAGATAAGCATACAAAATCATAGGAGCATACACATATCATCCATGCATCGTCATACAAGGCATCATACATACACATCATACACCAAGCATGACCATCAAGCACACATCATCATACCATCTATGACCTCAAAAGTCAACTTGTATAACCCCCGGGAATCTCCTAAGTCAAAGCCTATCCTACTCATTGTAAATTCACAGAAGTCAGAATTCTGCTAAGTGTTTACCCGCATTTCCCTCCTTAGTTCATCCGCATTTTTCTTGGCCATCTGCATTGGTCGATGCGGATGAGGAAATGCTTTAATCGCATTTCCACATTGTCTGCATTAGACAATGCGGCTGAGGAAAAGCCTTGATTGCATTTCATGTTCTTACCCGCATTAGTTAATGCGGATGAAGAATGCCTTGGCTATTCTTCCCGTCTTGTCCGCATTAGGTCAATGCGGCTGAGTAAATGCCTCGGCCGCATTTACTTAGTCATCCGCATTGGTCGATGCGGTTGAATTCTGCCTTGGCCATTTCGTTTGGTTGTCCGCATTAGTCCATGCGGCTGAGTAAGGTGACCTGCAACTTAACCTGTGCCATTTCTACAACTCATTCATCATCTTAACATACCCTTAGCACAGATTTATCATATTATCCACTTAGAACAAGCCATACCTCATACACATCATAGGAAAGACTCCTAAAACATACATCAACATGCACGAACAACATGTTGTAACTCGTATATCTGCCATAGAAATCTTATATACGGTAAGCATAGCAACCTGAGCTGACCATACACACACATACTCATACATATATACATGGATTAAGCACTCAAAGCTCGAAAACAGGGTCACGATGTGTTCCAGCCCTAAAATCATTCAAAAACGGGTAAAATTAGGGGTCTTAGAACTCACCTCATGTTGCTGAGTAAGGCTTCTTCAAAGTCCGTCGCCGTGGAACCCGGTACCTCGAATCAGCCTTCTTCTTCTTCTTGTTCTTCCTTCCGAATCTTGTATTCTGCTCTTTCTATCTCTAGAGTGTTCGATGATTTGGGTTTATGAGAAAAGAGTGGGTAGCCATCCCCATAAGTATCAGATATTTGTCCCCTCTTTGTACTTTTGACACAAGGCCCCCCTCTACTTTTATTCCTTTCTCATTTCCTTTCAAGATACTATCTTTTCTTTCTTATTATTATTTCTCTTCGTCTAATCAAAAGTTTCAGGTGTTACATTGCTGCATCCAAGAACTTCATGGTGTATCAACTTGATGTCAAGTGTGCTTTTCTTTATGGAGTGATTGATGAAGAGGTGTATGTCAAACAACCACCTGGTTTTGCAGATCCTGATCATCCTGATTATGTCTGCAAGCTTGACAAAGCTCTCTATGGGCTACATCAGGCACCAAGAAAGTGGTATGAGACTCTATCTCAGTATCTCTATCAACATGGGTTCAAAAGAGGTACTATTGATTGAACTCTCTTCATCAAAGGAACAAGAAATGACATAATGCTAGTTCAAGTATGTGTAGATGATATCATCTTTGGGTCAACTAATCCAAAGCTCTGCAAAGACTTTGAGAAGCTGATGAAGGATAGATTTGAAATAAGTGCCATGAGGGAACTCAAATTCTTTCTATGGATTCAAGTGAAGCAAGTTGACAATGGTATCTTCATAAATCAGTCAAAGTATGTACAAGACATACTTAATAGGTTCAACATGACTGAATGTAAGGTTGCTAAGACACCCATAGCTAGAAACCACTCCCTTGGACCTGATCTTGAGGGGCAGTGTGTTGATGAACATCTCTACAGGGCTATGATTGGGTCTCTTATGTATCTTACAGCTAGCAGGCCAGATATTATGTTTGCCACTTGCATCTGTGCAAGATATCAGGCCAATCCCAAGATGTCACACCTAATCACTGTCAAAAGGATTTTAAGATACCTTAAAGGAGCCCCATCTCTTGGCCTTTGGTATCCTAAAAATTCTGACTTCAATCTGTATGCATATACAGATAGTGATTATGGTGGATGCAATATGACTGCAAAGTCTACATCCGGGGGATGTCAATTTCTTGGTGGAAGGATAGTCTCTTGGCAATGCAAGAAACAATCCTGTGTATCTGCATCAACTGCTGAGGCTGAATACATTGCTGCTGCAAGCTGCTGTGCTCAAGTGCTTTGTATTCAAAATCAGATGCTAGACTATGGATTTAACTTCAAAGAGACTCCCATTCACATAGACAACAACAGTGCTATTTCAATCACAGAAAATCCAGTGCAGCACTCAAGAACTAAGCACATCAACATCAGGTACCATCTGATTAGAGATAATTTTGAAAAGGGATTAATCAAACTAATCAAGGTTCCTACAGATGAACAATATGCTGATCTGTTCACAAAAGCTTTTGATGAATAAAGATTTAAATATCTTATATCAGCTATTGGGATGATCAACTTTGAGTAGCTTTTCTTAAAAAACTTAATCATATTATTTCTAAAAACTATGTGTGTTCTATGTTGTCTATTCTATCACTTCAATAAGCCCCAGTTTCTCTTTGGAAGAAAATTCTTCAAAAATCTTTGAAATATTTTTGGAGGAAAAATTTGCCTTCGGAAGCTTTCTAGTCAAAACTTCCGAAGCAAAATATCCTTCAAAATAACCTTCGGAAGATTTTTGGTCAAAACTTCCAAAGTTAAATTATCTTTGGAAGACTTTTTATTTTTCAAGAAAACTACCTTTTTGGGCAAAAAGCAAACTAATTTTCAGAGGTGGGACCAACACAATGGATTTCAAAGTTTATTCTTTTCTATTAACTTTGTCTAAAATCCAAATTCATACAAATATCCAACGGTTACACCTCTTTCCTCTACCTGCTCCAAAATTCACCCATACCTCAAACCTAATCTCTCTGAAACAACTTCTGTTCATCACCATTTCATCATCCTTAAGCTTTTCAAAAAATGGCCAACATTCCAAACAGAAACAACCAAAACTTCTCCATGCAACTTCATAGGCAGCACAATCAAGTTGCCTTGTTGCACTCTGAGAAAGATGATAGTTTCTCAGAGGTTTGCCGTTTTCTTGCTCTATCCAACTACTACACCTCACTCACCATTGATCCTATTCTCTATGAGGATCACCTGCTTGACTTTTGGAGGACATGTTAAGAGGTTATTATGGATGGGGAGAAGGCACTATCTGCCATAGTGCAGGGGAGGACAGTCTTTATCACTCCAGCCATCATCAACACCCATCTTCAGCTGGATGATGAAGAAGGTGAACTGTCTTTCCCAAAGGAAGCTGTCAACTATTCCTTTGAGCAGATGGGCTATGCAGGAGATTTCTCTATAAAGACCTTCAGGAAAGGGAAGGTCTCATCCCAGTGGAAATATCTACTCCATGTAGTGATTCACAGCTTGTCCAACAAGCATGGTGGGTGGGACCAGATTCCTCAAGATCTCTCCTTTATAGTTCATGGAATGGTACAAGGGGTCAAGTTCAGGTACTCACAATTTGTTTACACAAACTTGCTTGCTAACTTGGATTCCTTAGAATACTACATGTTTCCTAGATATGTTCAACACATTCTCAACTGTGAACTTGGATCACAGTTATGGGAAACAAATAATATTATTAAATTTGGACAGATGAAGCCAGGCATCTTTAAGATTATGAAGAAGCCAACCATAGGCTTCTCAGGGGTAGAAACAGCCCTGGTCCCTAAAATGTTAGAGCTCATTGCTCAAGGTGACAACCTAGCAACACAAGCTAGTGTTGAACCCACACCTTCTACATCTCAACCACCAAAACAGCCTCAAATCACCCTCATCTACCAAAGAAAATCCAAACGAACCCCTGCTCAAACTATTGAGTCTGTGCAGGTCCCCAAATACTCACCCATACAGGAAGAAGTGGATACTAGAGCTCCCACTTCTCCTAAGGAGCAAACCACTCCCATCTCTTCAAGAATCAGTGCTGATGTTCCTCATGATTAGCCTGATGAGCTCATAAGCCCAAATGCCTTAAGCCTTCACTCTGAGTCTCAACACTCAAGTGAACAACCTTCAGGGGACAGTTACCATCCCCAGCCTTTGGACTTAAACACCCAAATTCCCAACCTTGAATTCTATACTGATGAGGACTTAGGCTTCAGTGAACATCATGAATCTTTCTACTCTTCACCTACTCAAAGAAATAGTAGTGTTTCTGAATTCCCTATGTCTATCCCACATCACTCACCCATTGCTGAGGTGGGTCCTTCTGAACATGTTCAGGGGATCCATATGGAAGAGGCTCTCACTTCTGTAAGTGATTACATCATTAAGACCTCAACCATGGCAACTCAGCCCATTGACATTTCATCTGAGGCTGTCAATGAGCAGAGGAAATCCAGCAGCCAAGAACCTCACGCTGGTGATGAGAGTGAAGACTTAGGTCCAATTCTCTCACCCCCCCCCATGATTCTTCTGATGAAGATGAGGGGAATCTGAGACAAAAGGTGCAACAACTGTCAAAATTATGCACCTACTTAGTCTCTAAGGTTAGTCATCTTGAACTTCAAGTGACTACCTTAAACAATAGGGTCAACGTAGCAACTTGAGATATCTTATCTTAAGGAACAACTAGCTGAGAGACCTTTAAGAAGAGCTCAACCAGGAACACAAGAACCTGAGGATGTGGCTGACCTAACTCCTAGCTCACCTATACAAGAAGGTGATGCTACCAAAAAGGGGGAGAAAGTCACTACAATCACAGAACCTGGGAGTTCTTCAAGGAGTATGGACATTGAGGACTCACCATCCTCTCTTGTAACTGTACTTACTCAACAACCTCCTCAAGTTCACATTGATGTGAACATCCTAGACTACTTGTTTCAAAGTATCTTTAGGGAGGGTGTATCAAGGCAAGAAGCTGAAGAAGATAGACCAAGGCAATCAGGTAATGTCATTGGTCAACTGGATGTTGAGGCAGACCCTGAGATTAGCTTCAAAGGGAAAACCTTGACTGAAGGCCTAGTGATAGAGCATGAAAGTCCTATCTTACAATCAATTGAAGAAGTGACAGAGATTGAAACACCAGTCACAACAACAACTACTTCAGCAACTCAACCCCTCAGTGAAACACCTGCTGGTGAAGGTGTATCATAGTCTCTCTCCGGCCAGAGCTTAGATGCTGCACCAAGCAATGAAGGCCAAAGCTCTCTTCACCCTGTGTCACTAAGGTCTGTGGGTGACAAGGGGAAAAGGGTTCTAACCCCTAAGGAGATTGAGGAGGAGGAAAGAGAGAGAAAGAGGAAGCTAAGGGAAATAAGTTCCACACAGTCTTCAAGCTTCATGCAAGCTGTAATCAGGGCTGCCCCTAGACCAAACACTCAAAATGATGAGTTGAGGGCAGTCAGGATTACTTACTTATAGACTATGAACTATGACATAGATGAGATTATCTCTCTCCCCTTAGAAGATTTGAATGATCTGGCTGACATGGAAATGTCAAGAGAGAGGAAGGAAGCTAAAGATGCAAGAATTCTTCTTGAGAACACAGAGAAGAAAAGACAACAAAGGTTATACAAGTATGTTCCTACTCTCTCACCAGTTCAAGAAAGTCATGTGCAAGAGGCTGTGGCTGCTACACAAGAACCTCAGGTAGATAAAGAAACAGATAGACAAAGGATATAGACTACCTGAGTGCCACAGGCCTCTACCAGGCAGAAGCACTTCTTCCCTTGCCCTTTGAGTACATTGAGTTTGAGTATCTCAAACAACTTGAACTTCAAGTACTCAAAGAGTAGAAGACAACAAAGAAGAAAATGAGGGAAAAGATGCTAAGTCAAGAGCTCTTATTCAGAAAAACTTAAAGAAATCTGCTGATAGACAAAGAATGATGAGCTTCTTGAAGCTGTATGGATTCTCCAGAATGAGACTTGGCCCTATGTCTCTATCCACTATGGATGAGCATATCAGGGTAATCAAGCAGAAGATCAAGAGTGGGGAGCTTGCTGACTTGCACACTCCTCCAAGTCAAGCTCTACCTCAAGTAGAGGTTAAGTTTGAACAATAAGAGATAACTCAAACTGGACCTCCAGCTTCATCTTCTGATCCACAGTAGGGTCAAAGGCTAGCCTCTTCAATTATTGACCAACAGCAAGGTCAAAGGCCAGCCTCAACATCTGACCCACAACAGGGTCAAACTCCCTCTCCTTCTGAACCTGTGAGAGAGGAACACCCAACTGAGGAAGACAACTGATCTACAAGGTGCTGCAGGCCAGTCTTCTCAGTTAAAGACTGCAAAGAGGAAGAAGAGGATGGCTTCTAAATCTGATGTAAAGAAGAAGAAGAAGAAGTCAAAATCAACCTTCTCTGATCCTCAGGATGAGTCAGAGCATCCTAAGGAAGTGCAAGAAGAGAAAGCCCAAACATCTCCAATTCAAATGGCTCCTCTTGCATCAGGAAGACCCATCTTATCCTGGACTTACTCAACTAATCCAGAGAGATGGCATGTAGTCAGAGATCAAGGTGAGGTAAATGTCTACTCTTGGGAATACCTCTTTAATTTACCTCTGCATGATCTTTTGACATGAGAAGATACTTCACAAGTCTGAGTGATCCTGACCCTCTAATGAAGAAAGGAATGGTCATGATCATGTTAAGGACTGTGAACTGCTAAATATCTTCAAGTGTTTTGGTAGCATCAGCCTAGGTAGAGTTTGTAAGGATTCCTAGAAGTCTGATGCAGTCAAAACACTCTTGCAACTAAATACTGATCACAACAGCTGAAGGTAATAGCTGATCACATCAGCTGAAGACATCAGCTGAAAGACAACAGCTGAAGATAACAGCTGATCACATCAGCTGAAGACATCAGCTGAAGACATCAGCTGAAAGATAACAGCTGAAGGTAACACCTGATCACAACAGCTGAAGACATCAGCTGAAGACAACAGCTGAAGGTAACAGCTGAAGACAATAGCTAAAAGTAACAGCTGAAGACAACAGCTGAAGACATCAGCTGAAGACAACAACTGAAGACAACATCTGAAGATATCAACTGGAGACAAGGTCTGAAGACAAAGTCTGAAGACAGTTTTTCAGTAGTTATCACAACAACTGAAGAAGTACTCTTCAGTAGTTGTGATGATTCTTTTCAGTAGTTATCACAACAACTGAAGAAGTACTCTTCAGTAGTTGTGATGATCTTTTTCAGTAGTTGTCACAACAACTGAAGAAGTACTCTTCAGTAGTTGTAATGATCTTCTTTCAGTAGTTATCACAACAGCTGAATAAGTATTCTTCAGCAGTTATGCCAGTCCTTCTTCAGCAGTTATGCTAGTCTTCATTCAGTAGTTTTATGCAAATGATCTTCCTGCATGCTGCACAGAACATGAAGTAGTATTGCTACGAAAGTTTTACACCACTTAAGAAACATTCCAAGTGTAAAATCTTTTGTAGCCAAGACCAATATCTTCTGAAGCCAGAAATGAAGTCTTCCTTAGCTTTAAGACAAAGTCTTCCGAAGCCAAGAAACCAAGACAGATTCTTCCAAAGACTTTTAGCATACATGCTTTTATCTGATGTACCTTTTCTGATAAAGCTGAACCACTTTGCCGTTGCCCACTCTGGTTGGTCACCAACTTATATGAGTTGGTGAAAAGGTTTATGCTTTAGGAAAACTGTACATTGAGGTCTTGGGTCAAACCTTTCTACTTTATGTACCTTTATCCTTTTGTAATATATTAGGATGTGAGCTATGGCATGTCATAGTCACTAGCCAAAAGGCAATCTGCCTTTTGACTCTACATGGATTGTGTTGTCTAATTCACGTATCCAGCTGGCCTTCAAAGTATGGCCGTCTGTAGGTTGTATTATATAGTATCTCAAAGTCTTGTAATGTATGCATGCTGAATACTTGTAACTTGAATTTGAGAAGCAATATACAACATCCTTGAAAACCAACCACTCGTGTTGTTATCTTGTTCTTTCTTTCTGAGTTTACTTTTGTGTTCTTAGCATCATCATAACCTGTTCCCCATTTGATCTGTTAAGTGTTCTAATACACTCTCCTCTTTGTATTGTTGTGTTGTAAAAGTGCTAAACCCTTCACCCGGTCCTGCATTTGCTATCAGAGCTTCCAGGCTCTTGATATAAGATCTTACCATCTTAAGATCCCTCACACACACAAAATACTTAACAACTCAAATGGCAGCTCTTTCTAAAGCTGATATGGAAACTGGTACGATGACCAAGTCCCCACTGATCACTTCTGAAGATTTTGACACATGGTGTACAAGAATGGAAGGCTTCGTCAAGTGTCAAGATTCAAGGATGTAGGACTCAGTTATCAATGGTCCCTTCATACCAAGCACTACTTATGCTACTGGTAATCGTATCATCCCTAAAGATGTAGATGATTACTCAGAAGAAGACAAGAAGAGAATAGAGCTTGATCAAAGGGCCATGACTTGTCTTCAAACTGCTCTTCCAAACTCCATCTACAGAGGCTTCAAGAAGTGCAAGACAGCTAAAGATCTATGGGAAGCACTGAAGCTCATGTATGAAGGATCCAAGGAAACTAAAGAAAACAAGAAGGATCTCTTGAAGCAACAGTTTGAAAACTTCACCTTCAAGGCAGGTGAGACACTGACTCAACAATACTTCAGGTATGTTAAGATAGTGGACACTCTAGTGGATATTGGAGTAACTCTTGAGAACAGGGACATAGTAAGGAAGTTCATATCTTTTCTTCCTAAACTATGGACACATTATTGTGTTGTGATCAAGAGAACTTCGGATCTTAAAACTCTTACTCTTACAGAGTTGTATGGTATCCTGAGTGCATTCCAGATGGAGATGAACATGCAAAATTCCTCTGATAACTCCAATAACCAACTGAGTTCAGCTCTTCATGTGAAGGAAAGGGAATGCATTGAACCACAACATCAGTTGTTATGCTACCCTGACACCTCATAGAAAGGGCCTTTCATCACTCTTCCAGAGACACCAAGAGAAAGCTACACTCAAGGAAGTCCCTTCCAAGAGACAAGTTCTTCTCATGCCTTTGTCTCAGCTGATGAAACCTCTGACAACCTTCTCTTCACTCTTGAAGACTTGGACTGTATCCATCCAGATGATCTGGAGTATATGGAGATAGTTCAGCAAATGGCTCTTCTCACTCACAGGGCCAAGAAGTTCTACAAGAGGACTGGGAGAAGATTTCCAAGCAATACATCCAGTGGAAAGTTTGGGCTGGACAAAAGCAAGGTAAAGTGCTACAACTGTAACCAGATGGGGCACTTTGCAAAAGAGTGTAAGGCACCAAGAATAAATGGTGGCCAGACACAAACCAGGCCAAACTACACTGAGAAAGTTCACCAGAATGAGAACCCAAAGCAACAGGCTGCAGTTGCAGTTAAAGAGGGAGGCTTTGACTGGAGCTTTCAGATAGAAGATGCATCTCCAAACCAAGCTCTTATGGCAGATCATGATGAAACCAAGGTATTGGAAAATCTTTGCTCCTCTGAATGCATTGCTAAAGTTAATAGATACAGGTCATATAACTTAGAGCTGAGATCTGACCTTGAGTCCTTAAACATCTTGAAAGATGATTTTAAAAGAGCTGAAAATGACTATAAACTTAAAATAGAAGATTTAGAGAAAACCATTTCAACTCTTAAACATGAGCTAACAAATTACAAGACTCAGATCAAAGATCTCATAGCTAAGTTAACTGAATGCCAAGCTGAGCTTGTGATCAGCAACGCTAAGGCAGAAAATTGTGTTCTTGAAGAGGATACCTTCAAGAACATAATATCCTCATCCTTGCATGCAAAAGTGTATTATCAGAACAAGCAGGGACTAGGATCTAGTGAGATAGCTCCTCCACACACCATCTTGTCTGTAAGATCTCCTAGGTGTGGAACTTATGAATATGAGCTTCCCCTCATAGATCCTTTGACCAAAGAGGATGAAGAGGAGATGGTGAAGAATGACTTTGGTTTGAGTGAAGAAAAGCATTCTGAGAAGGGTCACCATTCCTCTGAGGAGAGTAAAGCTGTTGGGATGACCAAGTCAAGAAGAAAGAATTTGATCAGGAAGGCCAAAAGAAAATCAAGGAAGGCTCAAGAGATCAAGGCTACTTTTGACTCTAAGCAGAAACAAGTCTTCATTTCTGCAGGGTTTGAAGTAGTTAAGACTGATGACATGAATTCTGGTTCATATGCAACTCATCTCAGTAATAAGAAGAAGACTGATCTGTTGTGTGTTACTGCTACATAACCTGGACCATCCAACTCCAAGAACGGTTCTCAACCCAAAAGAACTGTCTCAGCTCCTGCAAAGGTGAAAATGGAGAAGGGATGTGACCAAAGTCAATGCTCTTCCATGAAGAAGACTCTTGGAAAGAGGAATCTGATGTGTGTCATGTGTGAGAGTGCTTGTCATTTGGCCAAGGATTGTCCATACAATCCTAAGAGTACTTTTCACATGATAAACAAAAAGACTTCCAATAATTCCAAGATGAAGAAGAAGGCAAGTAGAAAACTGCCTTCAGAAGAAAATTTGGTCTCTGAAGAAAGGAATGCTTCTGAAGTACTGAAGCTTGCTGCAGTAAAGGCAAGATCTTTCGAATGACCAGTCATCAAAACCTCTAAAGTCTCAAAAGCTTGTGAAGTTTTGAAGGTCAAGTCTAAACTTCCAAAGGTGGTGTGGAAGTCAAACAAAGACCAAAAGACTGATGGTTCTTCATCAACAATAGCTCAAGATCCTCAAAGCACAACCATAGGATCTATTACTGTTGCATTGTCTTCAACTGTTTTGAATGAGCCCAAGACCAATAAGGCTTGGGTTTCCAAATGTAACTAGATATTTCTTTGTGCAGGAACATCTACAGACAAACAAAAATGTGTGGATCATTGACAGTGGTTGTTCCAGGCACATGACAGGCAATAGGTCGCTACTCCAAAAATTTGAAAGAATTGATGGAGGACCAGTTGCTTTTGGAGGAGATGCAGGTGGTTACATTACTGGAAGGGGCAAGGTCACAAATGGTAAGCTCAGCATTGACAAGGTAAACTTTGTCAAGGAGCTTGGATACAATCTTTTGATTGTATCTCAATTTTGTGATCAAAGTCATAACATGCTGTTTACTGAGCTTGAGTGCATTGTTCTCAAGCCCGGGGTGGTCATTCCTCATAAGCACATCTTACTCAGAGCCCCCAGGAAAGGGAACATGTACAAGATGGATTTGCAAGAAACATCTCCCTTGGGAGAAGTTTCATGCTTTTTATCTAAAGCTAATAGTGATGAATCTTTCCTTTGGCATAAAAGAATGTGCCATGTAAACTTTAAGAACATGAATAAATTGATTAAGAATGATTTGGTAACTGGAATACCAAAAAGAGAGTTTACAAGTGATGATCATTGTGTTGCATGCCTGAGGGGGAAGCAACACAAGGTATCTCACAAGCCTAAGGAAAGAAATTCCATCACTACACCCCTACACTTGTTACATATGGATCTCTTTGGCCCCACCAATGTAATGAGTTTAGGAAGGACCTCTTACTGTCTGGTGATCATAGATGACTTTACAAGATTCACATGGGTCTTCTTCCTTAGAACTAAGGATGAGACTCCTGAGATTCTGAAGAATTTCATCTTAAAGATTGAGAATCAGTGTGATCACAAGGTCAAAACCATAAGATGTGATCAAGGAACTGAATTCAAGAATCAAATTCTTGATACATTTTGTGATGAAAAGGGTATTACAAGACAATATAGTGCTCCCAGGGCTCCTCAGCAAAATGGAGTTGCTGAAAGGAGAAACATGACACTAATTGAAGCTGCAAAAACTATGTTGTCTGACACTAAACTGCCCATCACCTTCTGGGCAGAGGCAGTCAATACTGGCTGCTATGTGCAGAACAGAGTTTTAGTAGTTAAGACACATGGTAAGACTCCTTATGAACTTTAGCACAAGAGAAAACCTTTCATTGGTTTTCTCAGGTCTTTTGGATGTCCTTGCACCATCTTGAATACCAAAGATCATATAGCCAAGTTTGCTAAGAAATCAGATGATGGACACTTCATTGGATACTCTTCTCAAGCTAAGGCTTATAGAGTATACAATCTCAGAACTAGAGTAGTTGAGGAGTCAGTCAATGTGACTTTCAATGAACACACTCCCAGTGTGAAAAGTTCTGGTCCGGATTGGCTGTTTGATCTTGACTTAGTTACCAACTGTTTTAACAAATCTTGTGAGAATGTTTCAGGATCCACAGATATATTACCTACAGGTGATCCTGATCCAAGAATTGAGCTGAGAAGATCTTCAAGCAACATATCTCCAGCTCCAGTGGTAACTAATCCTGCAAATGAAGCTTCTACCAGCACATCAATGACAAATCCTGCTGATACATCTGAGTTGCCTTCATGTTCCAGTTTTGAGGCACAAAACTCAAATGTAGGAACTTCAAATGTTGGAGAACATGGTGGTGGTGACAGTGATCAGGAATTTCTTGATACTGAGAACCACCCCATTGAAGAAAATCTCAATGATGTCACACACTCATTGGATCAAGTTGAGTAAGCCCTTCCATTCAAGCAACTAACAGGGGAGTAAATTCAACATCATGTATACAAATCTAATAATAACCCTAAAACACCCTTATGGAGAGCCACCGCCATTCTCCTTACTGCAGCGTGCGACACCGCTTCTTCCTTCGCCTCTCGGATATCACCCCTTAATTTTATATATCTATGATTATTGTAATACTTCAGCATAGAATTTGCCATGGCTCGAGGTTCGGTGACGATTTGATGGCATCGATAGTGGCGGACATCGTGTTAGTTTTACGTAAGTGACGTGAGGTTAACAGTTTCCGATATCAGTGGTGGTGAAGATTGGTGAATTGAAGCAATTGTTGATAGGAAAACTTCTTAATGGATTTACTTAAGATTTTACTTGGTACCCTTCATCTTTATTTCTATGGCTTTGTTCTTGTGGTTAGTTATTGTTTATGGAGATAATGTTGTTTATCTTGATTTTATTTGTTAATATGATTGTGGATTCCGTACGTCTGTGACACATGTATCCATTGCTACTATCATTTGAAGTTTCTTCAACTAAAGTTGGTGTTTGAGAATTGGGATTGGTTATCAATCTTATTTCATTCTAACTCTAAATAAGCAATCTAAAACTTTTTAAGCCTATCCCATAGGAAGATGGTGAGACAACTTTAATGTGTTTTCTAATAATTAATATGATTATTAATTGGAGGTTTGGAACACTCTTCTTAAGTACACCATATGATTATTATAGGTTATTAACTGTAACACCCGGATATTTTCCTTGAAGCCGACGAAAGAGGAAAAAGAAATAAAATCCAAAGTGGGGGGACCAAACTTGCCAAAATGCGAGAAAGTTCGGAAGAGAAGGAGAATAAGAGGGGAGGGCAGCCCACACCCTCCCACATCTCCAAAAAAAACTCAGCCAAAAGAAAGAAAGAAGAGAGAAAAAGAAGAAGAGAAAAATGTTGGTTCGAGTGGATTCGAGCATGCAAAATCGTCGTGTAGCGGATCTAGACGAATCTCTTCTTCTTCTAGTGGTTTGTGTGAGTTCTAGGACCCCTATTGGGTGTGTTTGCGTGTGATGCATTTGGAGTATGTTTTCGAGCTTGTGTGTGCTTGAATGATGTTGTAGTATGCATTCCTAAGGTTTAGGATGGTTGATTTGGGCTTAGAATGGGTTTGGATGAGCTTGGAGGTCGAAAATGGCAGATTGGGTTCGGGATGAACTACATTCTGCATCAGTTAGGGCTAGGCGACCGACTGGAGGCCATTCGGCCGACTAGTGCGCAATTGGGGTTCAGCCGCACGATTGAGGTTCAGTCGCACGACTAGAGGGTCCGTCGCATAGGAAGTCATGCGAATTAGAGCCCAGTCGCATAGGTACTCATCAGCATTAAGTCCATCCGCATGAGGTCCATTCGTATAGTGTTCACTCGCACGATTGAGGGTCCATTCGCACGATTGGATGTTCATCCGCATTGGAGTTCATCCGCAGTGGTCCATTCGCATGATGTTCAGTCGCATGGAGGCCATGCGACTGAAGGGTGCCCACACGCCCAAATAGGGTTGTTGTACCCGAAGAGAAGCATAGTTTAATTACTGACGTTCGGGGGAAAGTGCAGATGTAAGTTGTGACGTGAAAGTCCCCGTAAGTACATGTAAGATGGCCATTGGGATCTTAGAGGGTATGTAGGGCATGATGATGATGTTGCATGTTTATGCATGATGTATGTTAAGTATGTATGATGATGCCCTGTATGATGATGCTATAGTGTATGTTTATGTTCCTATTTATGACATATGTTTATCTTTCCCGTGGCTTTACATGTTATGTGAATGAATGAAAAGAAAGTATTATGTAACGTAAAGTGGAAGATAATGAAAGAGGAACATAATGAATGAATGCATGCATTAATGAATGAACGAATGAAAGTAAGAAAGGCTTGCAAGCGATGTATGGAGGTTCACACCTAATGAAGGGTGTTAGCTCAACTGTGTGCGGGTTAGCTACCCCAGAAGGATGCACACTGAGGTCCAATCCTTGTGATTGACCATATGTATGGGTTCCTTACTGCTTGCCCTAGGTACTGGAGTCAGCTTCGTGCACAATGTTGAGGTCTATGAAAGACCTCAGGCCCAGTAACCAACTTCGTGCATAATGTTTGGGGTATATCATATGGCATTGATCCGTAATGAAAGAGAAAAGATAATTAGTGAATGTACTTACCCTAGGTACTGGAGTCAGCTTCGTGCACAATGTTCGAGGTCTATGAAAGACCTCAGGCCCAGTAACCAGCTTCGTGCATAATGTTCGGGGTATTGTACCTGTCATCGAAAGTAATGAACGTATGAATGAAAGAATGTATGAGTTGAACGTTAACGATATAACGTAATAAAGAATGAAACGGGATCCTTGTCACTCGACCTCAGTAATCACGGCTGCGTGCCATGAAGAGGGTAAAACTTGACAGGATCTAGATGGAAGTGAGAGATAATAAATGATGTACGCCGAATGAACGAAAGTAATGAATGATGAAGATAATAATGATATTATCTATGTGTACGTATGATGTATGATCGTACGAAAGTAAAGGAACGGTTTTTAACGAAAGAAAAGTATGTTTTATTATAAAACTAGAACTCACTCAGCAACGCTGACTTTTTATGTGTTTTCAATTGGCATGTAGTGTTGCTGAGGATGGCACGAGGCGGCTACTCAGCTCTTTTGGATAGCATCCATTTATATAATGCTTTTGTGATGTAATGCAACAATATATATTTGTAGTTGATTAACAATGTATTATTTTGCAAAAGCTTTTATGATGAAATGAGATGTTATTTTGATCGATTCCGTTGCGCTGTTTCTATTAAAGTTAATAGAAATGTATGTTTTGTGCGATGATCAACCAGCTGTAAGTGTCCCGGGAATGGGGCCTTACAAGTTGGTATCAGAGCTAAAGTTTAAGTGAAATGGGTAAATTTTCAAAAGAAACCTTAACTTAAACTGAAAATGGGACGGAAAAGGAAGGGATGCCAATCTGAGTAGCTGCGTGCCATCAGGTATTTTCTTAATGTTAACCGGTATTATGTGCACATGTTATGTGGTTTAGTGTTGCTGGTAGATTTAGATACTGATGTAGTTAGGACAGGTAATGCTCGGGGTGCGAAGAGTAAAGTAAGTGGCTAATCACAACTGGACATTGTAATTAGGGACTTACTATACTTGATATAAACTGAGCTATTCCCTTGAATGACCGTGTTGGTGTTTGAATCTTTCAGTGTGTGATACAGGATGGCCGGTGGTAGATCATCTAAAGCCTCGCGTGGTGGACTTGGTGCTGCATCGCAACCCAAAAGAGGCAGGCCTAGAGTGGAAAAGGTGGTTCCTGAGGGACCCGAGACCCCTCACCTGGAGGGTGGTGATAAGAGTGCAAACTTGAGGGCCTCGGTGAAAGAGGCGGTGGTCGAAGAAGTGCATCAGGTCATGCAGACAATCTTACCGTCTTTGGTGACCGAAGTGATTAAGGCAGTACGGGAAGGGGAAAGACAATAGAGGAACCGGTCCTCGGAGGTCGGGAGCAACCGGAGACCGAGACGATTCCCTCCGATGATAAGGAGGAGGAGGAAGAGCCTATGCAGGAGCCGGCACGAGGCTGTAACTAAGGGGCATCTCAACGATGCAAGCCCCCTACTTTTGATGGTAACGTACTGTTGTTGCTGCTCACCGATGGGTGAGAGAAATGGAAGTTGTTCTGAATATCAGCGAGTGCCGGGAGGATCAAAAGGTGAAGTTTGCTGCCCATTCTTTTGTGGACTCGGCTCTGTGCTGGTGGGACAATATAGTCTAGGCCGAGGGTAGCAGGGCTATTGGAAGGATGAGATGGTCGGAGCAGAAGAAGTTGGTTATTGAGGAGTTTTGCCCTCATAGAGAAATGGACAAAGTTGAGAGAGAATTCCTGCAGCTGGAGGCGGGAACGATGACACACCAGCAGTACACCACCAAGTTCAACGAGATGGCACGTCTGGTGCCGGATCAGGTGACGCCTCTGTCGCGGAAGATTAAGAGGTACATTCAGGGTTTGCCAGTGGATATTCGCAGGCATATGATCGCTACCCGACCGAGCATGTTTAGGTCGGCGGTGGATTTGGCGTGGAGACTGTACGATGAGAGGGCTATAGTGGTGATGGCTGAAGGTAGTAGGAAAGGTGGTGGTGATCAAAACTAGAGTGGGAAGAGGTTTGGTCGGGGTGATGCCTTGACGGGTAACAAGAAGGCATGGGTGGATGATCGTCGTGTAGCCACACCGGGTACAGGATCAAAAAAGTGTGGCAAATATGGGAAGGAGCACAGTGGCGAGTGTAGGTGGGGGTTGAATGTGTGCTTCAAATGTGGGAAGCCAGGTCATATGGCACGGGAGTGCAAAGCGAGGAAATGTTTTAACTGTGGCGAGGAGGGCCACATGAGCAGAGACTGTAAGAAGCCAAGGGCTGAGAGTTCAGGGGTGAAGAAGACGGGAAGTGAAGGACCGAGGGCGAGTGCCAGGGCATTCACTGTGACACAGGAGGAAGCTAGGACGGACCTTGATGTCGTGTTCGGTACGTTTCTAGTGAACCAAACTTTAGCTTTTGTGTTATTTGATTCGGGTGCCAGTAAAAGTTTTATTTCTGCTGTTTTCTGTCCTAAGCTGCCGGTTAGTAGTAGACATGTTGATGCGCCCTTTGATGTAGAAACTACCATAGGTAAGTCTACCAGGATTTCTGAGATGATAGACGGTTGTGAGGTGGAATTAGAGGGTCATAAATTTCCGGTTAGACCATTTGTGATGACCTTAGGTGGTTTTGATTTGGTTCTTGGGATGAATTAGTTAGCGGATTATGAGGCAAACATTGTGTGTCGCAAGAAGATGATTGGTCTGACAGCGCCCGACGGTAGCTCGGTGACGGTTTATGGTGACGGTTTATGGTGATCGGGTTACCACGATCCCGAAAGTAATCTCTATGGCGGTGGCGGGAAAGTGTATGAGGCGTGGATGTAGCCCCTACTTGTGTTATGTAAAGGATGTGGATACGCCAACACCACAACTATCCGATGTTCCGGTTGTGTGTGACTTTCCGGACGTGTTCCCAGAAGACTTATCGGGAGTGCCACTTGACCGAGAGATTGAGTTTCAGATTGATTTGATACCAGGAGCCCAACCAGTTGCCAAGGCATCGTATCGGTTGGCTCCGACAGAGATGAAGGAGTTGATGGAGCAACTGCAGGAGTTGTTTGACAAGGGGTTCATTAGACCGAGTATCTCTCCTTGGGGTGCTCCGGTCTTATTTGTAAAGAAGAAAGATGGTAGTATGAGGATGTGTATAGACTACCGTGAGCTGAACAAGTTGACGGTGAAGAATCGGTACCCGTTGCCGAGTATAGTGATTTGTTCGATCAGCTTCAAGGTGCGAGTTGGTTTTCAAGGATCGACCTTCGATCTGGCTACCATCAGCTAAAGGTGAAAGAGCAGGATATTCCTAAAACAGCTTTTCGCACGCGCTACGGTCACTACGAGTTTCTCGTCATGTCTTTTGGTTTGACCAATGCGCCAGCCACTTTTATGGATCTGATTAACCGAGTGTGTCGGCTGATGTTGGATAAATCAGTGATTGTGTTTATTGATGATATCATGATTTACTCAAAGAGCAAGATAGAGCGTGCCGGTCACCTTCGAGAGGTGTTGGAGACGTTGAGAAGGGAAAAGTTGTAGGTCAAGTTCTCCAAATGCGCGTTTTGGTTGCGCGAGGTTCAATTCTTGGGTCATGTGGTGAATCCGGAGGGGATTATGGTGGATCCGATGAAGGTGGAAGCGGTGATGCAATGGAAGTCTCCAAAGACGCCATCTGAGATCCGCAGTTTCTTGGGTTTGGCGGGCTATTACAGAAGATTCATTCAAGACTTCTCAAACATCACTTCTCCACTAACTAAGTTGACCCGTAAGGATGTAAAGTTTGCATGGGGTCAAGCTCAACAGAAGGCGTTCAAAGAATTGAAGACGAGATTGACTCAAGCTCCTATTCTGTCATTACCCGATGGAAGTGAAGATCTGGTGGTTTATTCTGATGCTTCCTACTCGGGGTTGGGGTGTGTGTTAATGCAGAGAGGAAAAGTTATAGCCTACGCATCCCGACAGTTGAAGGTTCATGAGGTTAACTATCCTACTCATGACTTGGAGCTACCAGCGGGGGTCTTTGCAGTAAAGATTTGGAGGCACTATCTCTACGGACAAAGTGCACCATTATCACTGACCATAAGAGCTTGAACTACTTCTTTAAGCAGAAGGACTTGAACATGAGACAGAGAAGATGGTTGGATCTCATAAAGGATTATGATTGTGAGATCCATTATCATCCGGGCAAAGCCAACGTGGTGGCGGATGCCCTTAGCCGAAAGGAAAGACCTGAGCTGATTCGGGTGAAGGCGTACCAGCTGATTATGACCCCTGATGTGATGAAGCAAGTCAAGGAGTTTCAAGATGAGGCATTGAAGGAAGATCATCTTAACTCTGAAAGAATGAGAGGTTTGGTTGCGGAATTGGGTGAAAACACACTCGGTGTTAGAACCCGATTTGAACGGATATGGATTCCTTGTCTTTGGGATCTACGAGTGAAGATTATGGATGAAGCTCATAAGACTCAATACTCTATTCATCCCAGTGCTACAAAGATGTACCAAGACATGAAGAAAGATTATTGGTGGCCGGGTATGAAGCGTGACGTGGTGGAGTATGTGAGTAAGTGCCTTACTTGCTTGCAAGTGAAAGCCGAGCATCAAAAGCCGTATGGGAAGATCCAACCTTTGGATATACCGGAATGGAAGTGGGAGCACATCACCATGGATTTCATTACGAAGCTGCCACGTACCCCGAAAGGGTATGATGCTATATGGGTGATTGTTGACCGCTTGACGAAGAGTGCTCACTTCTTACCGATCCGCGAGACATATTCGTCTGAGAGGTTGGCTGATCTATTCATCAAGGAAATTGTAGATCGTCATGGTGTGCCGGTGTCTATTATGTCTGATCGTGACACCCGGTTTACATCCAAATTCTAGAAGAAATTCCACGACACCATGGGGACGAGATTACATATTAGCACGGCTTATCATCCCCAGACTGATGGTCAGTCAGAAAGGACCATTCAGAAGTTAGAGGACATGCTTCGGGCGTGTGTGATTGATTTTAGGGGAAGTTGGGATGACCACTTACCGTTAGCTGAATTTTCATACAACAACAGCTATCATGCCAGCTTTGGTATGCCACCTTATGAGATGCTATACGGTAGGAGATGCAGAACACTAGTTTGTTGGGGTGATATTGATCATAAAGAGTTAGGGAGCGTCGAGGTGATCGAGGCTACGACTGAAAAGCTTGAAAGGATCAAAGCCTTCATGAAGGCAGCCAAAGATAGAAAGAAGTCGTATGCTGATAAACGACGCAGACCGATTGAGTTCTAGGTGGGTGACAAGGTTATGTTGAAGGTCTCACCTTGGAAAGGTATCATTCATTTTCGAAAGCGGGGCAAGTTAAGCCCGAGGTATATAGGCCATTTCCGAATCATTGCTCGAGTAGGAGAGGTGGCCTATAGATTGGAGTTACCAGATGAGTTAAGTGGAATTCACCCGACATTCCACGTATCTCATCTAAGTAAGTGCTTGGCAGATGAAGATATGATTGTTTCACTGGAGGATATCGAAGTGGACGAACGGCTCAATTATGTGGAGCAACCAGTGGCAATCATCGATCGAAAAGAGAAGTGACTGAGAAATAAAGTGGTTCCTCTTGTGCGCGTACAGTGGAAGCACAGGAAGGGATCCGAGTCAACGTAGGAGACCGAAGAAGAAATGAGACAGCATTACCCATGTTTGTTCGAGGAATGACAGGTTTCGGGGACGCAACCTATATAATAGGGTGGACTTGTAACACCTGGATATTATTCCTTGAAGCCGACGAAAGAGGAAAAAGAAATAAAGTCCAAAGTTGGGGGACCAAACTTGCCAAAACGTGAGAAAGTTCGGAAGAGAAGGAGAATAAGAGGGGAGGGCAGCCCACACCCTCCCCACATCTCTAAAAAAACTCAGCCAAAAGAAAGAAAGAAGAGAGAAAAGGGAGAAGAGAAAAAGGTTGGTTCGAGTGGATTCGAGCATGCAAAATCGTCGTGTAGCGGGTCTAGATAAAGCTCTTCTTCTTCTAGTGGTTTGTGTGAGTTCTAGGACCCCTATTTTACTCGTTTTCAACCGATTTGAGGCTAGTACACATAGTAAACCCGTTTTTGTATGTGTGTGTGTTTGACCCATTTGGGTGTGTTTGCGTGTGATGCATTAGGAGTATGTTTTCGAGCTTGTGTGTGCTTAAATGATGTTGTAGTATGCATTCCTAAGGTTTAGGATGGTTGATTTGGGCTTAGAATGTGTTTGGGTTTAGGGTTCGAAAATGGCAGATTGGGTTCGGGATGAACTGCATTCTGCATCAGTTAGGGCTAGGCGACCGACTGGAGGCCATTCGGCCGACTGGTGTGCGATTGGGGTTCAGCCGCACGATTGAGGTTCAGTCGCACGACTAGAGGGTCCGTCGCATGAGAAGTCATGCGACTGAGAGCCCAGTCACATAGGTACTCATCAGCATTAAGTCCATCCGCATGAGGTCCATTCGTATAGTGTTCACTCGCACGATTGAGGGTCCATTCGCACGATTGGGTGTTCATCCGCATTGGAGTTCATCCACAGTGGTCCATTCGCATGATGTTCAGTCACATGGAGGCCTTGCGACTGAAGGGTGCCCATACGCCCAAATAGGGCTGTTGTACCCGAAGAGATGCATAGTTTAATTACTGACGTTCGGGGGAAAGTGCAGATGTAAGTTGTGACATGAAAGTCCCCGTAAGTACATGTAAGATGGCCATTGGGATCTTAAAGGGTATGTAGGGCATGATGATGATGTTGCATGTTTATGCATGATGTATGTTAAGTATGTATGATGATGCCCTGTATGATGATGCTATAGTGTATGTTTATGTTCCTATTTATGACATATGTTTATCTTTCCCGTGGCTTTACGTGTTATGTTAATGAATGAAAAGAAAGTATTATGTAACGTAAAGTGGAAGATAATGAAAGAGGAACATGATGAATGAATGCATGCATTAATAAATGAACGAATGAAAGTAAGAAAGGCTTGCAAGCAATGTATGGAGGTTCACACCCAGTGAAGGGTGTTAGCTTAACTGTGTGCGGGTTAGCTACCCCAGAAGGATGCACACTGGGGTCCAATCCTTGTGATTGACCATATGTATGGGATCCTTGCCGCTTGCCCTAGGTACTGAAGTCAGCTTCATGCATAATGTTCAAGGTCTATGAAAGACCTCAAGCCCAGTAACCAGCTTCATGCACAATGTTCGGGGTATAGCACATGGTATTGATCCGTAATGAAAGAGAAAAGATAAGTAGTGAATGTACTTACCCTAGGTACTGGAGTCAGCTTCGTGCATAATATTCGAGGTCTATGAAAGACCTCAGGCCCAGTAACCAGCTTCGAGCACAATGTTCGGGGTATTGTACCTGTCATCGAAAGTAATGAACGTACGAATGCAAGAATGTGTGAGTTGAACGTTAACGATATAACGTAACAAAAGAATGAAACGGGATCCTTGTCACTCGACCTCAGTAATCATGGCTGCGTGCCATGAAGAGGGTAAAGCTTGACAGGATCTAGATGGAAGTGAAAGATAATAAATGATATACGCCGAATGAACGAAAGTAATGAATGATGAAGATAATAATGATATTATCTATGTATACGTATGATGCATGATCGCATGAAAATAAAGGAACGGTTTTAACGAAAGAAAAGTATGTTTTATTATAAAACTAGAACTCACTCAGCAAAGCTGACTTTTTATGTGTTTCCAGTTGGCAGGTAGTGTTGCTGAGGATGGCACGAGGCGGCTACTCAGCTCTTTTGGATGGCATCCATTTATATAATGCTTTTGTGATGTAATGCAACAATATATATATTGTAGTTGATTAACAATGTATTATTTCGCAAAAGCTTTTATGATGAAATAAGATTTCATTTTGATCAATTCCGTTGCGCCGTTTCTTTCAAAGTTAATAGAAATGTATGTTTTGTGCGATGATCAACCAGCTGTACCCGGGAACGGGGCCTTACATTAACAAATGCTATGAATCCTTTTAATGCAAAGGATGGGCATGATGTTGTTTGGTACTAGCTAAAGAAAAGAAAACCATAGTGAATGCCCAGTGTGGTCACAATATTTTATGGTTAATGCATCCTAATTTCTTATGAAATTATGCATTTTATAAGTATATATTAGTTTACTTCAACTCTTTATTAGTCATATAACTAGCGAAGGCAAGGCTATCTATAATACCAAAAGTCTTTGTTTAATCCATACAAACTTTGTATTTCTTTAGCTCAATTGAGTTATTTTATGCAAGCTTCAGGTGGTGAAATGGTGTGATTGAGTAATGACTCAAAATAGGTTGTTTTGAGATAAATGTCAAACCAAAGCAGGTTAGGTTGATCCAAAAACACAATTTAAATTTGTTTTGATTTTATATGAATGATTATTTGTCAAATATGATTGCTAAAGTTATATAATTCTTTTTTTGAAATATATATTTTGAAAAGCTTCATGCTTAAACACATATGTTCTCTCTTCTGTGTGATTATGCATGTCTTTAAACTTATTAAAACTCAATGAACAAGCTCATTTTGTCTGATTAAGCCTATAAACTTATATATACACAAAATCATTTTAAACCAAACAGTGAACACCCTAATGTTCATGACTTTTGTTAAAATTCTATTACAGGTTATAATTCACAAGTTCCCAATCGGTTCACGATTTTATTAATATTATTTATGTTCACAGTTTATAATATTCTTTAGATAAGTTCATTGGTTCTGTTGAAGATAATTGTTTGGCGTTTCAAGCTTAATAACAAGTATCATTGTTGGTAAGGACTCTTTCATAATGACTTTAAACCTTATCATATAAATGTCTTTAGGTTGATTTCGTTTCTAAGGCCCCGTTCCCGGGACGCTACAGCTGATCATCATCGCACTTAAAACACGTCGTTATATAATTTTTACTAAAATCATGCAGCGGAAACTGTGAAATAACTTTTCATTTTACTACAAATGCTTTTTCAAGTTAATACAACGTTAATCAATTACAAAATATATATTGTTGATTACATCACAAAAGCATTATACAAAAGAATGCCATCCAAAAGAGCCGAGTAGCCGCCCCGTGTCATCCTCATCAACCTTACCTGCCAACTGGAACCACATAAAAAGTCAGCGTTACTGAGTGAGTCCTAGTTTTATAATAAAACATACTTTACTTTTATTTAAAAGTGTTTCTTTACTTTAATGCTATCATACATCATACGTACACATAGATAATATCATTATTATCTTCATCATTTGTTATCTTTTGCTTTTATATAGATCTTGTCCAACTTTACCCTCTTCACGGCACGCAGCCATGATTACGGAGGTCGAGTGGAAAGGATCCTGTTTCATACTTTATCATTATACTCTTCCGTTCATTACTTTCATTTGTTCATTCTTTAACTTTCATTCATTCATTCATTCATTCTTTAACATTCATTCATTCATTGTAAGTCTTTAACTTTCTTACTCTTTCATCTTTACCTCTTTTCTTTACATCACCCATGAACCTTACCTTTCTGTTTCGTGGTACTGGACCTAGGCCTATCATAGACCTTCTATAATGGTGCATCGCACCCCCTGGCCATAGCACATAAGGTAGAGTTAAGTGTACCATTGCCACATGCAATATCCTTCTGTATCGTGGTACTGGACCTAGGCCTATCATAGACCTTCTATATCGGCGCACCGCACCCTCCTGGCCACAGTACCTAGGATATGCAGTGATGGTTCTATACAATGGTCAACCCCAGTGTCAAGCTTTACCCTCTTCGTGGCACACAGCCACGATTACTGAGGTCGAAAGACAAGGATTCCATTTCGAGTCTGTTGCAACAACAGGGTCGCTCACCTCCTGTGTTTGCTTGCAAGCCTTTATTACTCTCATTCATTATTAATGCATGCATTCATTCATCATGTTCCTCTTTCATTAAAATTCACTTTACGTTACATAATAGTTTCCTTTCATTCATTAACATAACACGTAAAGCCACGGGAATGATAAACATACATCATAACGAGGAACATCATCATACATAAATAGCATCATCATACAGGGCAACATCATACATACATAACATATATTATGCATAATCATGCATCATCATCATTATCATGCCCTACATAACTTCTAAGATCCCAACGATCATCTTACGTGTACCTACGGGAACTTCCACGTCAAAACTTACATCTGCACTTTTCCCTAGAAGTTAGTAATCAAACTATGCTTCTCCTCGGGTGCAACAGCCCTAACTGGGCGTATGGACACCCTTCAGTCGCATGGCCTCCGTGCGACTGAACATCATGCGATTGGACCTATGCGGATGAACACCAAATGCGGATGAACACCCAATCGTGCAAATGGACTCTCAATCGTGCGAATGAATACTATGCGAATGGACCTCATGCGAATGGACCTCATGCGAATGGACCTCATGCGGATGAGCACCTATGCGACTGGGCTCTCAGTCGCATGACTCCCCATGCGACTGGACCCCCAGTCGTGCGACTGAACCTTAATCGTGGGACTGAACCCCAATCGCCCTCCAGTCGGCCATATGGCCTCCAGTCGGTCGCCTAGCCCTAACTGATGCAGAATGCAGTTCATCCAAACCCCATCTGCCATTTTTGACCTCCAAGCTCATCCAAACCCATTCTAAGCTCAAATCAATCATCCTAAACCTTAGGAATGCATAATATTACACCATTAAAGCACACACAAGTCCAAAAACATACTCCAAACACATCACACGCAAACACACCCAAATTGATCAAACACACACACATACAAAAACTGGTTTACTACGTGTTCCAGCCCCAAATCAGTTGAAAAGAGTAAAATAGGGGTCCTAGAACTCACACAAACTACAAGAAGAAGAAGAGCTTCGTGTTGACTCGCTACACGATGATTTTGCACGCTCGAATCCACTCGAACCAACCTTTTTCTCTCTTTTTCTCCCTTTCTTCTTCACCCCTCTTTCTTTGCTGAATTTTCACAAGAGTGGGGAGGAAGTGGCTGTCCTCCCCCTCTTAATCTTCCATTTTTACAAATTTTCTCCCGTTTTGGCAAGTTTGGTCCCCCGACTTTAGACTTTATTCCTTTTTTTTTCCTTCGTCGGCTTCAAAGAAAATATTCGGGTGTTACAAGTCCACCCCTCTTATATAAGTTTCATCCCCGAAACCTGTTATTCCTTGAACAAACATGGGTAATGCTGTCTCATTTCTTCTTCGGTCTCCCATGTTGACTCGGATCCCTTCCTGTGCTTCCACTGTACACGCACAAGAGGAACCACTTTATTTCTCAACCTCTTCTCTTTTCGATCAATGATCGCCACTGGTTGCTCCACATAATTGAGTCGTTCGTCTACTTTGATATCCTCCAGTGGAACAATCATATCCTCATCTGCCAAACACTTTCTTAGATGAGATACGTGGAATGTCGGGTGAATTCCACTTAACTCATCTGGTAACTCCAGTCTATAGGCCACCTCTCCCACTCGAGCAATGATTCAGAAAGGGCCTATGTATTTCGGGCTCAACTTGCCCCGCTTTCGGAAACGAATGATACCCTTCCAAGGTGAGACCTTCAACATAACCCGATCACCCACCTGGAATTCAATCGGCCTACACCGTTTATCAGCACACGACTTCTGTCTATCTTTGGCTGCCTTCATGAAGGCCTTGATCTTTTCAAGTTTTTCAGTCGTAGCCTCGATCATCTCGACGCTCCCTAACTCTTTATGACCAATATCACCCCAACATACGGGTGTCCTGCATCTCCTACCGTATAGCATCTCATAAGGTGGCATACCAATGCTGGCATGATAGCTATTGTTGTATGAGAACTCAGCTAATGGTAAGTGGTCATCCCGACTTCCCCTAAAATCAATCACACATGCCCAAAGCATGTCTTCCAATGTCTGAATGGTCCTTTCCGGCTGACCATCAGTCTGGGGATGATAAGCCGTGCTAATATGTAACCTCGTCCCCATCGCATCGTGGAATTTCTTCTAGAATTTGGATGTAAACCGGGTGTCATGATCAGACACAATAGACACCGGCACACCGTGTTGAGTCACAATCTCTTTAATGAAAAGATCCGCTAACCTCTCGGATGAATATGTCTCGCGCATCGGTAGGAAGTGAGCACTCTTCGTCAAACGGTCAACAATCACCCATATAGCATCATACCCTTTTGGAGTACGTGGTAGCTTTGTAATGAAATCCATGGTGATGTGTTCCCACTTCCATTCCGGTATATCCAAAGGTTGAATCTTTCCATACGGATTTTGATGCTCGGCCTTCACTTGCAAGCAAGTAAGGCACTTACTCACATACTCCACCACTTCACGCTTCATACCTGGCCACCAATAATCTATCTTCATGTCTTGGTACATCTTTGTAGCACCGGGATGAATAGAGTATCGAGTCTTGTGAGCTTCATCCATAATCTTCACGCGTAGATTCCCAAAACAAGGAATCCACATCCGCCCGAACCGGGTTATAACACCAAGTGTGTTTTCACCGAATACCGCAACCAAACCTATCATCCTTTCAGAGTTAAGACAATCTTCCCTTAAAGCCTCATCTTGACACTCTTTAACTTGCTTCATCACATCAGAGGTCATGATCAGCTGGTACGCCTTCACCCGAATCGGCTCGGGTCTTTCCTTTCGGCTAAGGGCATCCGCCACCACGTTGGCTTT
Organism: Flaveria linearis; assembly: GCA_024085815.1. NCBI lineage: Eukaryota > Viridiplantae > Streptophyta > Magnoliopsida > Asterales > Asteraceae > Flaveria > Flaveria linearis. The sequence continues at coordinate 41,311,498 of CM044012.1, forward strand.
GCCCGAATGATAACGGATCTCAAAATCATAATCTTTTATGAGCTCCAACCATCTTCTCTACCTCATGTTCAAGTCCTTCTGCTCGAAGAAGTACTTCAAGCTCTTGTGGTCAGTGAATATGGTGCACTTCATCCCATACAGGTAGTGCCTCCAAATCTTCAGTGCAAAGACCACGGTTGCTAGCTCCAAGTCATGAGTAGGATAGTTAACCTCTTGAACCTTCAACTGTCAGGATGCAAAGGCTATAACCTTCCCCCTCTGCATTAACACGCACCCCAATCCCGAGTAGGAAGCATCAGAATAAACCACCAGATCTTCACTTCCATCAGGTAATGACAATACAGGAGCTTGGGTCAACCTCGCCTTCAATTCTTCGAACGCCTTCTCTTGATCTTGACCCCATACAAATTTCACATCCTTCCGGGTCAACTTGGTTAGCGAAGAAGCAATCTTGGAAAAGTCTTGAATAAATCTTCGGTAGTAGCCCGCCAAACCCAAGAAACTACGGATCTCGGATGGCGTCTTTGAAGACTTCCATTGCATCACCGCTTCCACCTTTGCCGGATCCACCATAATTCCCTCCGGATTCACCACGTGACCCAAGAATTGAACTTCGCGCAACCAGAATACGCACGTGGAGAACTTGGCATACAACTTCTCCCTTCTCAACGTCTCCAACACTTCTCGAATGTGACCGGCATGCTCTATCTCGCTCTTTGAATAAATCAGGATATCATCAATAAACACAATCACTGATTTGTCCAACATCAGCCGACACACTCGGTTCATCAGGTCCATAAAAGCAGCTGGCGCATCGGTCAAACCAAAAGACATGACAAGAAACTCGTAATGACCGTAGCGCGTGCAAAAAGCTGTTTTAGGAATATCCTGCTCTTTCACCTTTAGCTGATGGTAGCCAGATCGAAGATCTATCCGTGAAAATCAATTGGCACCTTGGAGCTAATCAAACAAATCATCAATCCTCGGTAACGGGTACCTATTCTTCACCATCAGGTTGTTCAGCTCACGGTAGTCTATACACATCCTCATGCTACCGTCTTTCTTCTTTACAAATAAGACCGGAGCACCCCAAGGAGAGATACTCGGTCTAATAAAGCCCTTGTCAAGCAGCTCTTGCAGCTGCTCCATCAACTCTTTCATCTCCGTCGGAGCCAACCGATACGGTGCCTTGGCAACAGGTTGGGCACCTGGTATCTGATCAATCTGAAACTCAATCTTGCGGTCAGGTGGCACCCATGATAAGTCTTCTGGAACACATCTGGAAAATCACACACAACCGGAACATCAGATAGTTATGGTATTGGAGTTTCCACATCTTTTACATAACACAAGTAGGCGCTACATCCATGCCTCATACACTTTTCCGCCACCACCATTGAGATCACTTTCGGGATTGTCGTGACCCGATCCCCGTAAACAGTTACCGAACTCCCGTCAAGCGCTATCAACCGAATCATCTTCTTGCGACATACTATATTCGCCTTGAAGTCCGCCAACCAATCCATCCCAAGAACCAAGTCAAAACCACCTAAGGTCATCACAAATGGTCTAACCGGAAATTTATGACCCTCTAATTCCACATCACAACCCTCTATCATCTCTGAAATCCTGGTAGACTTACCTATGGCAGTTTCTACATCAAATGGCGTATCAACACGTCTACTACTAACAGGCAGTTTAGCATAGAGAGCAGCAGAAATAAAACTTCTACTGGCACCCGAATCAAATAACACAGAAGCTAAAGTTTGGTTCACAGAAAACGTACCAGACACAACACAGGGTCCGTCCTAGCCTCCTCTTGGGTCATAGTGAATGACCTGGTGCTCGCCCTCGGTCCTTCACTTCCCGTCTTCTTCACCCCGGAACCCTCAGCCCTAGGCTTCTTACAATCCTTAGTTACGTGGCCCTCCATACCACAGTTAAAGCATCGGACTACACGACAGTCCCTGGCTATATGCCCCGGCTTCCTACATCTGAAGCACACGTTCAACCCCAGTCTACACTCCCCACTATGCTCCCTTCCACACTTACCGCACTTCTTCATACCCGCACCCGATATGACCGGTGGTCATCCACCCGTGCCTTCTTGTTACCCGTCAAGGCATCACCCCGATCGAACCTCTTCCCTTTCCAGTGTCGATCACCACCACCCTTCTTACTACCTTTTGTCGCCACCACAACAGCCCTCTCATCATATAGCCTCCCTGCCAAGTCCACTGCCGACCTAAACATGCTCGGTCGGGCAGCGATCATGTGCCGGCGAATGTCCGCTGGCAAACCTTGAATGTACCTCTTAATCTTTCGTGACAGAGGCGTCACTTGATCTGGCACCAGACATGCCATCTCGTTGAACTTTGTGGTGTACTATTGGTGTGCCATGGTTCCCGCCTCTAGCTGCAGGAACTCCCTCTCAACCTTATCCATCTCCTGGTGAGGACAGAACTCCTTAATGACCAACTTCATCAGCTCTGACCATCTCATCCTCCCAATCACCCGACTGCCCTCGGCTTGGACTATATTGTCCCACCAGCATAAAGCCGAGTCCGCAAATGAATGGGCAGCAAGCTTCACCTTTTGGTCCTCCCGGCACTCGCTGATATTCAGAACAACTTCCATTTCCCTCAACCATCGGTGAGCAGCAGCAGCAGTGTCGTTTCCATCAAAAGTAGGGGACTTACACCTTTGAAATGCCTTATAGTTACAACCTCGTGTTGGCTCCTGCACAGGCTCCTCCTCCTCCTCCTCATTATCGGAGGGAATCATCTCAGTCTCCGGTTTAAGTTAAGGTTTATTTTGAAAATTTACCCATTTCACTTAAACTTTGGCTCTGATACCAACTTGTAAGGCCTCTTTCCCGGGACGCTTACAGCTGGTCATCATCGCACTTAAAACACGTCGTTATATAATCTTTAATAAAATCATACAGCGGAAACTATGAAATAACTTTTCATTTTACTACAAATGCTTTTGCAAGTAATTACAACGTTAATCAATTATAAAATATATATTGTTCCATTACATCACAAAAGCATTATACAAAATAATGCCATCCAAAAGAGCCGAGTAGCCGCCCCATGCCATCCTCAGTAACCTTACCTGCCAACTGGAAACACATAAAAAGTCAGCGTTATTGAGTGAGTCCTAGTTTTATAACAAAACATACTTTACTTTTATTTAAAAGTGTTTCTTTACTTTAATACTATCACACATCATACGTACACATAGATAATATCATTATTATCTTCATCATTCGTTATCTTTTGCTTTTATATAGATCCTGTCCAACTTTACCCTCTTCACGGCACGCAGCCATGATTACGGAGGTCGAGTGGCAAGGAACCTGTTTCATACTTTATCATTATACTCTTCCGTTCATTACTTTCATTCGTTCATTCTTTAACTTTCATTCATTCATTGTACGTCTTTAACTTTCTTACTTTTTCATCTTTACCTCTTTTCTTTACATCACCCATAAACCTTACCTTTCTGTTTCGTGGTACTGGACCTAGGCCTATCATAGACCTTCTATAACAGTACATCGCACCTCCTGGCCACAGCACCTACGTTAAAGTTAAGTGTACCATTGCCACATTTAATATCCTTCTGTATCGTGGTACTGGACCTAGGCCTATCATAGACCTTCTATATCGGCACACCGCACCCTCCTGGCCACAGTAGCTAGGATATGCAGTGATGGTTCTATACAATGGTTAACCCCAGTGTCAAGCTTTACCCTCTTCGTGGCACACAGCCACGATTACTGAGGTCGAAAGACAAGGATTCCATTTCGAGTCTGTTGCAACAACAGGGTCGCTCACCTCCTGTATTTGCTTGCAAGCCTTTATTACTCTCATTCATTATTAATGCATGCATTCATTCATCATGTTCCTCTTTCATTATCTTTCACTTTACGTTACATAATACTTTCGTTTCATTCATTAACATAACACGTAAAGCCACGGGAAAGATAAACATACATGATAACGAGGAACATCATCATACACAAATAGCATCATCATACAGGGCAACATCATACATACATAACATATATCATGCATAATCATGTATCATCATCATTATCATGCCCTACATAACTTCTAAGATCCCAACGGTCATCTTACGTGTACCTACGGGAACTTCCACATCAAAACTTACATCTGCACTTCCCCCGGAAGTCTGTAATCAAACTATGCTTCTCCTTGGGTGCAACAGCCACAATTGGGCGTATGGACACCCTTCAGTCGCATGGCCTCCGTGCGACTGAACATCATGCGATTAGACCTATGCGGATGAACACCAAATGCGGATGAACACCCAATCGTGTGAATGGACTCTCAATCGTGCGAATAAACACTATGCGAATGGATCTCATGCGAATGGACCTTATGCGAATAGACCTCATACGGATGAGCACCTATGCGACTGGGCTCTCAGTCGCATGACTCCCCATGCGACTGGACCCCCTGTCAAGCGACTGAACCTCAATCGTGTGACTGAACCCCAATCGCCCTCCAGTCGGCCGTATGGCCTCCAGTCAGTCGTCTAGTCCTAACTGATGCAGAATGCAGTTTATCCGAACCCCATCTGCCATTTTCGACCTCCAAGCTCATCCAAACCCATTCTAAGCTCAAATCAATCATCCTAAACCTTAGGAATGCATACTATTACACCATTCAAGCACACACAAGTCCAAAAACATACTCCAAACGCATCACACGCAAACACACCCAAATGGGTCAAACACACACACATACAAAAACGGGTTTACTAAGTGTTGCAACCCCAAATCAGTTGAAAACGAGTAAAATAGGGGTCCTAGAACTCACACAAACTACAAGAAGATGAAGAGCTTCGTGTTGACTCGCTACACGACGATTTTGCACGCTCGAATCCACTCGAACCAACATTTTTCTCTCTTTTTCTCCCTTTCTTCTTCTCCCCTCTTTCTTTGCTGAATTTTCACAAGAGTGGGGAGGAAGTGGCTTCCCTCCCCCTCTTAATCTCCCATTTTTACAAATTTTCTCCTGTTTTGGTAAGTTTGGTCCCCAGACTTTAGACTTTATTCCTTTTTCTTCTTTCGTCGGCTTCAAAGAAATATCCGGGTGTTACATCTTTTATGTAGAAGTCTACATTTTTGCAATTGAAGAGCAAGAAAAAATGGTTGGTATTAAAGCACTATGAGACTACTGATGACAACTACAAGTCTAAATTTCTACATAAGATCAAATGAAAAGTAAGTGGATTAAAATTAACACATCTATTAATGAGATTTGAATTTATAAGTTGCAAAACTTTTACTCTTGTTTTCATATATAATTCAAGTTTTATTAATTGTGTTATCAGACTCATACTTCAGTAGGGATTCAAACTAAATTATGACAATTATTGGCTTTTAAAAGTAAGTTTGCTCATCCTTGATTTAAATGATATTTATTCCATGTTCACTTGACAGATGTTAGGACCGTGTACGTACGGAGTACTAACTGATTCTAAGTTATACCAGATCAAATAGTGCGGAATCCTATTTGATTGGCCATCCAATCAGGGAGAACGAAATCAAGATCAATCCTAATGATTAGAAAACGTTAAGAATGGATTAGGAATGATCTAGGACGTTCTGTGAAGTTGGAATAGACGAACAGGGCGCTCTGGGTCGACTAGGGTTATGAATATTCGAAGTGTTACGTTTTTCCACGAACTAGGTGGTATTTATAGGTAAGGGTTTCTCATTCGGGCGACTGAACCATTCGCATGGTTCAGTCGTGCGATTGAGCTATGCGGTTGATCCATACGCACGACTGAGCCTTCAATCGTACGACTGGTTCAATCTCTTGCTTCAGTCTTCCGACTGATCCAGTCTCATGGTTCAGTCGTATGACTGAGCCATTCGCATGAAATTATTCATGCGTATGGTCCATTGGCATGGCCCATTCGCATGATAACTTCATCATGTTAAGTTTGAATGTGTTAATCATTACAACATTATGCATACCAATTCAAATAACCACAAACCTATATATAATTAGTCATTACACAACCCATTAATGAAATATATAAACATTATAATATAAACAACTAAATGTATTTCATTAATCAATATTCAATTACATATAATCAAGACATTACAAAGATATTACATTCAGCTTAGAATCTAGGTACACATGTATCAACAAACTCCCCCTTGGACCTAGATTCCTCTATTGTCTTGCTTTACCCATTACCTCTTCGTACTTCTTGAATTTCTCCTCTCTGGTTACGCCTGCATGTATTTCAAATACAAAGCAGAGGCGTATGACGTGCTGATACTGGAGAGCTTGTACGATATCCTACGAGTCATAGAACAGTGGCCACTTGTAGAGTGTATAAACATCATTAGCCGACAAGTTCGTAAGCCACATTGGGTCAAATACCCGGATGACATCCATCTGTCCATCTTTGTTCAACTCTATGACTGCTTCAGCTGTTCGCCAATCGTAGTACCACCATTTGAAATACGAAGTGATGTCCTGAGGCATTTCCCTTAGAGGGATCTTCGACATGGTGCGCGGAGGACGCCACTTCAACACAATCTTTGGCTTCCCGGTTCGTGGATCAACTTCAGACCTTCGAATGTACCTCGTAGGTTGCTGAGGCCTGAAGTTCACCCACCGGGTGTGGTACTCTTTCTTTAATGCAGCTTCGAACCAACCTGACATCTTTCTGGGATCAGCATAAAGAAGCTTTAGCTTTGCCAGTTGGTTGAGCTCAAACCCAGGAAGAGTTTTTAGATCGTGTGGGAATCTAAAATAATCGATACCTTTCTCTCTTTTAACTGCATAAACGTTAAGGTCATCAAAATACGCCCACGGTATAATTTTGCCAGACACCTTTTGATGTTTCTTTACTCTGTAGAGCTTGGTGTAGGCATCAGACATTGGAGCACTTTGTTGGGCACGAAGATCCGCAAAACAAGCAGCCCATTCAGCCTTTCTCACTTTGACTTCCTCCTCAGTGGCTCTGGCTGTATCTTCTTGTTTGTCGGACTCTTCTTCCATCTTATCCAGAGTATCAAACGTCTCGCTGACCAGATTGTCATCCAGATTTGGAATGACATGACCTTCAGTGTCAGTGTACTCTGGATAGCATTGGTCTGTTATATCCTCTATCTCAATCTCATCTACATCATGTAGTTCTTCTTCACTATCAACTTGAACTTTGGGAGCGTCTTTCACTATGTCGTCGGGGTTGAGTTTGAACATTTCTGCCAACTGTTCCTTAGTGAAGCTGTGAATAATCTCTCCCTCTTCTGGGGTATACTCAACTGATCTTCTTACGATTCCCTGTAGATCAAGAATCATTGTTAATTGACTCTTGACCTGCTGTAGGGGTTCGACATCATATTCATCTCTTTGAAAGTTTGGATCTGCTTGATTTAAACACGCAACACAATATTTGTTAGTAAGTAATCAAACACAATCATTATTAAGACAAAAGATATAAACATTAATTACACAAGTGTTACACAATTTTCCAAATACAAAAGCCTTTTAAATACAGAAACATAAATAACTAATCAGTACTTTTGTCTTGAATTTCAGGAGTATCTTTAGGTGGGGCAGACGTAGAGGTTCCTTGGTCTTGACGTTGTTTAGTACGCCTCTCGTCTGCTGCTTCATCACTTTGTTCTCCTGCAGCCTCTCCTCCTTCATCATCATCATCATCTTTCTTGTCATCACTATCACTACCTTCATCACTTTCATCATCCTCATCATCGTCATCCTCTTCATCATCGTCCTCCTCTTCATCGCCCCCTTCACCAATCTTGAGGGGCTCACTCTGATTGCCTTTCAGCTTTAGCAATAGAGACTTGTGTGCCGCCTCCAGCTTTCCCATCCTCTCATCAGTCTCAGCCTCGTGTTGTAACAAGCCTGTGATCTGATCAGTCTGTGAAGTGATCACTTGGGATTGTGAGGATGTCAACTCCCTCAATCTCTCAATCTCAGCTGTTTGTTTAGAACTTTCTTCTTGCAGCTGTAGAATCTGGGCAGACTTGGCCTTGTCGGAGGCTAGCAACTGGAGCACCATGCTGTTTAGTGCAGCAAGTTGCTCAGCCACAGAGACCGGAGGTATGACTGAACTTGAGGGTGCAGATGAGGGTTGTGATTGGTGAGTGGTGTTAGTTGTGGTGGCTGTGGTGGTGGATGGAGTGGTGGTAAAGGCTGTAGAGGATGGTATAGTGGTGATGGTAGTGGATGGGTAAGTGTGAGGTGGAGGTGCAGTAGTGGTGGTGGTTTGAGGTGTGGTGGATGTGGTGACTGGGGTAGCTGTGGTAGAGGTGGTGGTGGTGAATCTCATACGCTTTCCCCGCTTCCCATGCGGTCTTGCCATCGTCTTTCTTCTCTTTCCCGTAGACACCGGGGCACCAGTCTGTGTACTGGGTGCATCAGGGGAGTATGCAGGATCTGACTCCGTTTGTGTTGCCCCTGATGAGCCAGTCTGCCCTCCAACAGCCCTCATCCTCTTTTTAGTGGCAACCACCTTGCTGCCTTGCCTTCGAGTCAAGCCCTCTTCCTCACTCTCTTCCTCATCCTCATCAGGTGGACTGAAGTGAGGTACAAACCCAGCAGCTGTAGTGACAGTATAAGGAGATGGCTGGGTGGTATGTGTAGATAGGCCCTCAGATGTAACCGGCCTAGCATCGCCATCATGGCTGTCATCATCATCAGAATCATCTGATGGAATAGCAATCACCTCAGTATCTGACCCACTATCATCATGACGCCACTTGCGTCTCCCTGGTGCAACATAATCAGCCCGGGCCAGATGCCCTATTAACCTATTCATCGCTGGCTTGACTTGCTTGCCTCTGTACACCCTCATACGACCCAGGGTGGTGTCATCCATAATCTCTAGAGGCACAGCATCACTCTTTTCTTTGGGAAGGTCGGGCAGCTTCTCATCAAATATAAGCTGTAAGAATCTAGGGTACATGCAGAACCCCTCCTTCCCCTTGGCCTCAAGGTTCTCTATCAGATACATGAATATCATATTGGAGAAGCTGAAAGGGTGATTGAGGACCAATGCGACATATGCATTCTGAATTTGGTCCGACAAGTCATCGAAACCACCCCTTCTCGACGCGATGCACTTAAGAATGACATGTGCTAAGTACTTGTACTGTGGGCTCAGGTTGCTCTTGTTCAGCACACCTGAGCTAATGTCTCTACAGTACCCAATCCTCAAAAAGCATCCACGAACTGTAAGAGGGTGGATCTTGAGTGGGTGCAAATCATCATCTCCAAAGTCTAAAACCCTCCTTATATCTGCGGATGTTATCAGAATCTCCCTACCGAAGATAGAACTTCTAATGCAGTAGGGCTCCACTGATCTGTCAACTGAAGCTCCCTCCCAAAACGACTGATGTAGTGACTGATAGGGAGTACACGGAGTAGATATGGCTTTGAAGATTCGAGATCTTCTCAAGAAGTCTATAATGCCCACAAACTCACCACCATTCCTTGAGGTGGAATCCAAGTGAGCACAGATGTTGTGCTTTGGATTAATTAGCCAACGGTTAGCCATATTCCTGTAACACATAGCAAACACATGTTAGAAACGTGTAAAACAGAGTTTGACTAAATCAGACACTAGTGTAGTTCAATCGTGCGATTGAACAATGCGACTGGGTTTAGTCGGATGATGTGTTCTGCGATTGAGTTATCCGACCGAATGATATCATTCGGATGACTCATTCGGCCAATTGAATGAATCACTTCTTTCAATCGGGCGATTGAAGTTCATTCTGTGAAACCAGTCGTATGGCAAACTCAATCCATTCGCATTATCCATTCGGCAGATTGAATGTCGCATCGTAGAAAACTGTTCCATTTCAAACTCAGATTTATCAAATGGCTGAATTAAACGTTAAGTTCATGTCCATTAGACTCGCAATCATGTAACTAAGCCACCTAATCCATTGATTTTAATGTTTGTGATTAAGGCAGTCTATTATCAAGATTTGTTACGGTGCAACTTTTAGGGCAAATGCGGACTGATTTCATATCAGATTTGACGTTTTTGATTCATCTTTGTGTCGCATATTACCTGTGTAACAAATACAAATGGTCAGAATGCGTTTATCACAAGTATTAAAGATCAAACGGAAAATCGGCAGAGTATCGGTGCGAATCGGGAATATTAGGGCGAATGATGTCTGCGATCGACTAAGGGGGCTATTTATAGCCAGACTCAGTTCAATCGGCCGACTGGACTCATTCGCTTTGCTCATTCGGCCGAATCAAAATCAAGACATACGATCGAGTCTAATCGCATGATTCATTCGCGCGATTGAAACTGGGTCGTACGATTCGCTCAATCAACCAGTTTCATTCGATCAACTGACCTCCATTCACACGTTTGACCTAATCGGTCACTTTCAATCGGCCGATTGGGCTCATTCGCGTGGTCCAATCTTACGATTGACTTCAATCGTATAGCCCATTCGTATAAGCATACTCATGATGAAGGAGTGCGATTGGGCTATACTTGTGCCATCTTAATCATTTCGTTTGCTGACACATAGTCTTCCTTAAACAGTTGATAAAACATTATTAGCTTTTGATCATCTCAAACATGATCACTCTTGAAAACAAACAATCACTGTTCACCTCAGACGTGATCCATTTATCCACCCGATCACCTCAGACGTGATCCATTTATCCACCCGATCACCTCAGACGTGATCCTTTTATCCTTTCAGAAACAATCTGTTTAGATAAACATTTAGCACATTCAGTGACATTTAGCAGATAACAGTATACACAGTCCGACATGACTCATTATACTAAGAAATAAATAAAATTTAAACTATGAACAAAAAAGAACATCTTTTTGTGATTTTTGTTAGGGCAGGTTTGTGTAGCCTATCAGCATTGACATTATATCAGGAACAGACTCATTTGGAATCAGACAAGCATATACACCATTACTTGGAACATTTGAGTTGATTTCATTTTTCATGATGACATATCACCGTTTGTTCTGATCTAAGACTTCTAAGTACTAACTGGGAATCATGTTTAATATGATACGTAACACACTTAGATTATCAACTTCAGTCGGTGCATACAAGATGATTGTCAGTATACTTGTCCACTTTAAATTCATACACAGACCTTTGACTTACATTGGTAATGTATTAAGTTATATTATTTCAAACAACATTTGTGTATCCCACACTTATATGGTAATCAGCATTCCTTAAAGAACTTTCGAGCGGTCTTTAGGTATTTTCGCAAGAAGAGACTATTCTTAGATCTTTCAAAGAGAAGCCAATCCTCAGGTCAGTACCATCGCACAGCAGAGAGGCGGCAAACAACAATGAAGTCTAGAATATATAGGTTATGCTTATCCTCAGGTCAGTGCCATCGCACAGCAGAGAGGCACACAACCTATCTCCTTGTTAGAGCATTTCTTATTTTCTTTTGCACATAGCGCACCAACAACATAAGTTATCAGCTTGATTACGCTAGTATTCATTTTTTTCGTGCTTTTGCTCTTTTTGTGGTCATTTGCACACCTTTGGTGGCATTTATTTGCTCGTTATCCCTTATCGGAAGAACTGATTGTGTTAACCAGTGATAAGATGGGAACCCACAGTTGATTGAACCTTTTAGTTTAGATTAAGTTTACCAATAAAGTCTACTTGTCTATTATGTTGAATCTACTGACACATCATATAATGAACTAGCACCTCCCTAGATCAACTTTCTTCGTGTAATTACAGTAACAATCAAACGTACTATTATTTTCCCATTTTGTTAGACTTAGACTTCTCTGATGTTTTATATTTTCAGTAAATTAATTAACATTTTTGATCTCAAACTCATTTTGTTGTTCCAAATAACTCGATGCCTGTGTACTATCATCTTCTATTTTGTCGAGTCACATTTCCTGTTTTGTTGTCTTTGCCTTTTCAGCTTTACTCACCTTCCCCCATTTTTTTTTAAGTAAATGCATACTGAAATAAATCTCCCCCTAAAATTCTAAAACAAAAAATCTTTTTGTTTTTGGATTTTATACGACATGGGAATTAAAAATAAAATAAAATGAAAGAAAAAGAAAATAAAACAAATAGACACGAGTCGGACTATGTATCTGCTTCTTCAGCAATCACATCACTTTTCTTTTTAACGCCGTTGACCTCTAGCAGATATAAAAATCTTGGTTTATCAAACGGTTTGGTGTAAAGGTCAGCGCACTGAAAATCCGTGTTAATTTTAATCACATCAATTAATTGTTTTTCATAGCAATCGCGTATGAAATGATATTTAATCCCGATGTGTTTTGTTTTTGGGTGTTGAACAGGATTTTTAGTGACGGCTATGGCAGCAGAATTATCAACATAAATAGGAGTGTTAGAAAATTTCAAACCGTAGTCGCGCATTTGCTGTTGAATCCAGATAATCTGAGAGCAGCAACTTGCAGCAGCAACATATTCAGCTTCACAGGTTGATAAAGCAACCGAGGTCTGCTTTTTGCATTGCCACGTGACTAACCGTCTTCCAAAGAACTGAAACCCTGCTGATGTAGACTTGAAATTCATCTTGCAGCCACCATAATCTGAATCGCTGTACGCAGTAAGCTCGAAGTCATCATCATGAGGATACCACAATCCCAGTGTTGGAGTACCCTTCAGATAACGAAAAATCCTTTTCACCCCAATCAAGTGATTCACTTTTGGCTTCGCTTGATATCTAGAACATAAACATGTGGCATACATGATATCTGGACGCGAGGCAGTAAGATACATGAGAGATCCGATCATCCCACGATACATAGTGGCATCCACCAAATCCCCATTCTCATCAGGAGCCACATCATGATTTGTGGCAAGAGGGGTACCGGCAGCAGACACATTTTCCATGTCAAAGCGACTTAGAATATCGCCGACATACTTGGACTGATGTAAGAAAATGCCGGTTGGTGTTTGATCCACCTGTAATCCTAGGAAGAACTTCATTTCTCCCATTGCACTCATTTCAAACTCTGCCTTCATCACAGATTTGAACTCTTTGCACAAAGCTTCATTTATAGATCCAAAGATGATGTCATCCACATAGATCTGCACCATAAGCAAGTCACCATCCTTTTCTTTGATGAACAATGTATAGTCAATCACACCCCTGCGAAAACCATGTTTCAACAAATGAGTGGAGAGCTTTTCATACCAAGCTCGAGGAGCCTGATGTAGCCCATACAGAGCTTTGTCTAACTTGTAGACTCTGTCCCGATGATAAGGATCTTCGAATCCTTCGGGTTGACTGACATATACCTCTTCCCGGATTTCCCCATGCAAGAATGCACTCTTAACATCTAGTTGATAAACTTTGATCTTCATGTAAGAGGCGTAGGCTAGAAAGATACGTATAGCTTCCATTCTAGCTACGGGAGCAAAGACTTCATTTTAGTCGATTCCTTCGACTTGTCTGAAGCCTTGAACAACCAACCGTGCCTTGTTTCTGATAACAACACCCTGGTCATCCTTCTTGCACTTTAGTACCCATTTGGTACCAATTACCTTGACTCCTTTCGGCCTGTCAACTAGTGTCCAGACTCCAAGTTTCTTGAACTGGAGTAGCTCTTCTTGCATGACATTGACCCAGGCCTCATCTTTCAGTGCGTCACAGACATATTTAGGCTCGATTTGTGAAACAAAACATGAGAAAGCCCCGTCATTGACATAACCCTTCTCCATGACTGCAGCATAATCAGCAGAGTACAGCTGATTTCTTGTCTGCACACCGGATTGAATGTCCCCAATGATAGACGTAGGGGGATGATTCACACTGATTCTAGTCACTGGTGTGGTAGGAACCACAACCTCAGAATCCAGATTGGTGACTACTGGTTCAGTATCTGGATTTCCCACAGCTGGTTCAGCAGCTGATGACTCACTTTGTTGATTAGCTGTATGCGCAGGGTTAGAATCAGCTGCTTCTTCATCACCTGATGAATCATCACTCTCGTCATGAGCAGGAGTTGAGGAACTTGAGGCACCATCAGTAGGTGTGTTGTTGCTTGAATCCAGATTCGGTGAGTTAAGAACATCATACATCATCTGGGTAGCAACCTCATTCTCTGAATCAAATTGTGGAAGATTGAAGGATTTGAAAAAGCCATCATAATCGAAGAATGATGATGGACCTTTTCCAGCAGGAGGGGTGATGTATCTCTGAACATCCACGTTACACCACACCTCTACCTGACCTGTCGAGTTATTGTAAACTCGCTTGTCTGGGATGCTGTATCCTAAGAATATTCCTTGATCAGCTTTCTCGTTGAACTTGCCATCCTGAGTCTTCTTCAGCAATGTACATGGAGCTCCAAATGGTTCCAGATACTCCAAATTTGGCTTTCTCTTCTGAAGTAGCTCATAACAAGTCTTGCCATGCCTTTTGACTACTAACACACGATTTAGAGTATAGCAAGCATTTGCAACCGCCTCATTCCAGAACTGAACTGGGAGCTTTGAATCAGCTAACATGGTTCGCACAGTCTCAATTAAGCTCCGATTCTTTCGTTCTGCAACTCCATTCATCTGTGGCGTGTATGCGGAAGTGAACTGATGAACAATTCCCTTTTCCTTGCAGAAAGCATCCATCCACTGATTTTTGAACTCTGTGCCATTGTCAGAACGGATCTTCCTCACCTTCAGGTTGTAGAGTGACTCCAAAGTCATGACGAGCACCTTGAATGATTCAAACGTTTCTGATTTAGCTTTCAGAAACATCACCCAGGTGAATCTTGAGTAGTCATCTGTGACTACAAAGCAGTACCAGTCCCCTGCTATACTCTTTGTGTTGACTGGACCAAAGAGATCCATGTGTAGTAACTCCAGAGGCATCTCAATTGAGTTGACGTGCTTGGTCTTATGAGATTTCCTGGTCTGCTTTCCCTTCTTGCATGAGACACAAAAATCAGGAAGTTGGAAGTTCTTTACTGTAACTCCTTCAACTAGGTTGTTGTGAATCAGATGGTTCATTTCCTGTGATTGATGTGTCCCATCCTTCTGTGCCATGAGATGGATTCCTTCTCTATCGCTTTTGATAGAAAACATTGAGCTGTAGACTCAGAGGTAGAAACATTAGACATATCCAATACATATAAATCATTGTACCTGGATGCAGACATCAAAACCTGCTTCTCTGGAATCTCCATCTCCTTTTTCAGTATGTAACATTTTCGGTTGTCAAACATAACTTTGAAGCCCTTGTCACATATCTGAGACACTGAAAGTAAATTGTTTTCTAGTTGTTGAACAAAATTTACTTTATCAAACTTCACCTTCTCATTACCTACTTCGCCTTGAGCAGTAATGTATCCTCCTTTGTTACCAGCAAAGGAAACATGTCCCCCTTTAATTTGTTTGACATTGAAAAGAAGAGACTTGTTTCCTGTCATGTGCCTGGAAGCTCCGCTATCCACAATCCATGTATTGGTTGAAGCACTGTAGCGGACAACCTGCACATAATTGAAAACAATCAGTTAAGGAGGGGGACCCAAGCCTTGACTGGCTTGGGTTTCCCAGACGCATCACACATGATGCTCGACCCACTGTCCTTTGTCAGTTGGTGGGATATCAACCTTCAACTTATCCTTGCTATCAGACACTTCAGATGATTTAGGCTTCCACATACCATCTTTATGGAAAGATTGTTTGTGGTAGACATTTGATTGTTTGTGGTAGACATTTGATTGATTGACAGTTTGTATCTTTGGTTTAGGTTCCAAAACTGGTTTCACCTCAGGCATCACAGACTTGCCAGTGGCTTGTCTATTTTGTCTGTGGTGAGGAGGAGAGGTATAAGACCTAGCAGGTGTGTTAGACCTAACTGGAGTCTTAGATCTCTGTTTTGGAACCGGATTGACATCATGATCTAACTCAATCTTAGCCCTAGGTGTCTGATAACGAGGACAGTTTGAAGAGATGTGACCTCGTTTCCCACAAGAGTAGCAGGATCTCCTTTCCAATGGACTAGAAGTTCTCTTGTGGGGTGGGGAGTAAACCTCAGGAATGGGCCTTTTGGTCTCAGTCTTTGAACATTTATTCTCTTTAACAAACTTAACTTGTTTAATATTTTGATTAATTTGTCTTTAAGGCTGAATATTATCCCTTTTAACTGGTTTAACTTGAGTGGTTTTAGATGTCTTGGTTTGAGTAATATTTGATTTTGATTCTAAGCCAAGAGATGTTTGGATATTTGCTTCCACCCGTTTCTCAGCATTGACCTTGCTTGATGCTAAGGTTTTCTGATCATCATCCGGAGAAGCAGGCTTAACTGCTGTGTCCGGATCACTAACCAGAGGAGTTGTCACCACATGATCCTTAATTTGGTTGTTATTAATTGGACGTTGTTTTGTGTTCAAAAGGATCTCATGTGGTGGTGGAACTACCTTGTAACCCAATCCCTCCCCATTGTTGCGTTCTTTAACCAAGTTTTTCAAAATGTGAGAAGAACTTGCTAAACTATGTAGTTTTTGTTTCAAAGACTCATTTTCTACTTGTAAAACCGCTTTGTCCTTTTTAGTCTCCTTAATGGTCTTTAAGTAGTATTTAATGTCATTTTCTTGGTTAAAGGCAACAACTTCAGTTTCCTTTAGTTGCTTCTGCAACGCATCTAACTTCTCCTTATAACTGCTCTCATTTTGTTTTAAGACACGATTAGCTTCTGAGCACAGTTTTAAGTCATTTACTAAGTTATCGTTGTGTTCTAACAACCTAGCAAATTTTAGATCAATGCTTTCCCTAAATTTATCACATTCAACACAAGCATGTTTATCAAATAATTCATCTTTAGATTGTACCTGTGTAGATGTCGACGTGCCAGCCATGAAAGCATTCTGAGACGTAGGTTGAGTTTCAGATTCTGAATTCAACTCATTCTGGACAATTTCATCAACAGCATCAAACGTCTCTTCCAAATCAGCAGTATCAACCTCAGCTGAGCTTTCCCCTTCACTTGCTGAGTCTTCGTTCAAGTTCTCCACAGACGCTATGTTAGCTTCATCAGACACGAATCGAAAGGACCAGTCTTGTCCTTCATCTCCTTGTGCTACCATAGCTTTAGAATCACTTCCCGTGGACGTTGGTTTCTTGTCTTTATCTTGCCTGTTGAACGAGGAAAATGGATTCCCGTTCCCAGTCTTCTTAGGCTTCGAACACTCTCTTTTAAAGTGGCCCTTTTCTCCACAATTGAAGCACGTGACTTTAGACTTGTCAAAACCAAAGGTTGTATCTTTAGTAGCCATGAGATTTTTCCCTGTTTTCTTCACAAATTTCTTGGCTCTTCGGACAGCACTTGCAAGAACCCACATAATGTCCATTCTTTCCAGCTCATTCTCATCTACTTGCTCATAATCTTCATCAGCAAGGTGGCAATTTCCAATCTTGCCCGCCACCAAACCATCATAAGAGTGCACAACAGCAGCAAGTAGATCCATGTGCTCTTTAGCAACCTCCACCGTTACTTTTCCCAGATTCTCTGTCATCAACTTTGCAGACTGAGTAACAATGGGACTTTGAATAACTCCAGATGCACCATGAGACTCATTTGCAGATGATGAGCCTTGTACAGTAGTTGGAGATGCATTGGACACGAAGGCTGTTTGCAGAGGTGCACCAGAAGACTTTGCAGCAGGGGTGGAAGTAGGAGTGACATTGTAGAGTGATGGATCTTGAGCATAAGAACCCTTCTTTGCCTTGTACTTGTGTCGCACTTCTTCATCTCTCAGTTTTAGAATAAAGTCATTTATATCCAAGGTTTCTAAAACTGAGTTGTATCGCAGAGTGGAAATGAATGAATCCCACTTTTCAGGTAGACTATCTGCCAAGCTTAATACTTTGTCTTCCATTGATGTCTTAACACCATGAGTGTGAAGTTCACTCATCAGATGATAGAAACGATCGACGATTTCATCCAAGCTTTCATTCCCAATTGCTGAGAAGTTATCAAACTCCTTCTTCAACGCTTTACCTTTCAGTGCCTTTAAATTAGAATTTCCATCATACCTCTTCTCAAGAACTTCCATCAGTTTTTTACTTTGCTTGTGCTCTGAGTATTGGTGAAAAATGGCCTTGGGAATGGACTGAGTCAAAATAGCATAGGCCTTCTTCTCTGCATTGTAGGCAACCTTCTGTGTATCAGTGAGTCCACTCAAAGTCAAAGGAACACCATCAGCTCCCACGGGTATTTTATAACCAACCTCAATAGAGTTCCGTAAGTTAGTATCCATGCCATTAAGATAAATCTCAAAACGTTGTCTCCATTGTGGAAAGTCCTCTATAGTCAATAGTTTGGGTGGCTTGTTATGGTTTCCTATCTCATTCTCCAGTAACAACAAGTTCTGTATCCTCGAGTCCTTTCCAGCTGACATGGCATAATTTTCTGAGTCCATTCTTTTATTAATTTAACTTGTGAATTAAACTGCTAATGCGATTGGGATGTACGACTGGGATGCGACTGACACTAGCTGTATGCGATTGGACTCAAACGTATGAATGAACAGGCGACTGAGATACTTAGGCGACTGAACAGACCGAACGAATCAGCTGGGCGACTGGAGTTGGCGATTGACTCAATCGGGTGACTGGCTATACGACTGACTCAATCGGGCGACTGAACTGGGCGACTGGGTTTAGTCGTACGATTGAGATAATCGTGCGACTAGGTCGGCTGAAAATGAGATTTTTTGCAAACTTTGACCTAGAATGCAAGTTTTTGCACCCTAGACGGCTGAAACTCGAAAAATACTGATTTTTCAGAACATGCACACGTAAAGACTCGATTTTTAGCAGAAAGATTGGATCTTTTCGCGTAAAAACATAGACTTTTTCACAAAAACGATTGAATCAATGAAGAATCAAGAGCACAAAGCTCTGATACCACTTGTTAGGATCGTGTACGTACGGAGTACTAACTGATTCTAAGTTATACCAGATCAAATAGTGCGGAATCCTATTTGATTGGCGATCCAATCAGGGAGAACGAAATCAAGATCAATCCTAACGATTAGAAAACGTTAAGAATGGATTAGGAATGATCTAGGACGTTCTGTGAAGTTGGAATAGACGAACAGGGCGCTCTGGGTCGACTAGGGTTATGAATATTCGAAGTGTTACGTTTTTCCACGAACTAGGTGGTATTTATAGGTAAGGGTTTCCCATTCGGGCGACTGAACCATTCGCATGGTTCAGTCGTGCGATTGAGCTATGCGGTTGATCCATACGCACGACTGAGCCTTCAATCGTACGACTGGTTCAATCTCTTGCTTCAGTCTTCCGACTGATCCAGTCTCATGGTTCAGTCGTATGACTGAGCCATTCGCATGAAATTATTCATGCGTATGGTCCATTGGCATGGCCCATTCGCATGATAACTTCATCATGTTAAGTTTGAATGTGTTAATCATTACAACATTATGCATACCAATTCAAACAACCACAAACCTATATATAATTAGTTATTACACAACCCATTAATGAAATATATAAACATTATAATATAAACAACTAAATGTATTTCATTAATCAATATTCAATTACATATAATCAAGACATTACAAAGATATTACATTCAGCTCAGAATCTAGGTACACATGTATCAACAACAGATATTAGTCTCAGGACTTTATTGGAATTTTTCCCCTCTCTCAAGATAATTATGTTCTCAAATATTAAAAAATATTGGCTTCTTTTTACTTTCTTGAACTATGACTTACTACAGGAACTTGTTAAGGAAGCTCAGGATGCATTTGGCTTATATGCGTTCATTAGTACGGTGTTTATTATTATAATTATTTTTTATTGTATAATGCATGTATATTTTTTTCAAAGCGGCAAAGGTGCATGTTTTAATTAGTTTTTACTTGAATCACAAATTCACAAGTAAATCTAATAAGCCTTTAAAATCACATTTATATCTCTTTTGGATTAAGTGGAGGCCTCTTGGCTTTGTCACTTGTTGTTTTTATGGTTTCATGAATTCTTTACTACTTATCAAGCATCATTATATTGAATCACTAAGGTAATACTTGGTTTTTGTGTTTCAATTATGTATTTTTTTTATATAAGTGGTAGTTTTAACTTTCAACCAGAAGTAGTGGATCTTGATGTTGCTTGTGTTTAATCAATAAGTGATGGTTCACTTCTACATCATTAGATATTAAAGCCATTTAGGTAGATGCACATTTATTTTTATTTTTGTTTATTTTTTATATGATTTTCCAATATTGGTATATCAAAAAAAACATTTTACGATTCTTATACTTTAATTACTAGCTACTTAATTGATTTAATATTTCATTTAACACGTGTAATACATGGGTTACTCGTGTTTAATATAGATGGTATAAGAACCTTGTGTAATATGATACTAACAATGATATTGTTAATGATATAATTAAGGGTATAACTATGGTTACTTTATTGTTATAAGGAATGATAATATTGAATTAAGTACACACAATTTACTACTACATATCATAGCTTAATTATTTTGTTATACATGAACATATAAATATATATTTATATTTTGAATGTGTCATTGTGACATTCTCATACGTCAAGTGCTCCTATCAAAGAGGTCAAGTAAGCTGTTATTGATTGCAACTAGGATCTAAGGTGTAAAAATTTGTTCCCTTTCCTTTTTTTTTATTTGCATCTATATTTTGACTTAAATTTGGTTTGAAACCATATATAAATTTCAATGTCTCCGCAGCAACACACCGGTCACCTACTAGTGTATATATATATATATGTATATATATATAGAGAGAGAGAGAGAGAGAGAGTTAGGATCGTTACAGAACCACTTTTTATTTTCAGAACTACAGAACCATTGATTTACATAAATGTATATTAAGTCTGGTAATACTTGACCTGTTTTACATATGTGTATATCAGACATGAACAATAAACTTTAAAAAAACAACTAAATATCACCAGGTTTAACTTACATCTATGTAAACCAATGGTTTATAATTTACATTTATGTAAGTCAATTGTTCTTTTGGTTCTGAAAATAAAAAATGGTTCTGTAATGATTCTGATCCTATATATATAGATATATATATATATATATATATATATATATATATATATATGTATGTATATGTATATGTATATGTATATGTATATGTATATGTATATGTATATGTATATGTATATGTATGTATGTATGTATGTATGTATGTATGTATATATATAATGGTTGTCCACACTTCTTGTTTTAAATTTATAGAAATGACTTATACCGTAGAACTAAACCACACACAAATAAGCGAGTGTATTTATCGTATATGTAGCATAGATTTGGCAAGAACAAAGTATCAATCTAAGAACATGGTAGCTACTTACAATTATAAGTAATTATTATTTAGCTAAAAAAGATAGATGAGTTTGGTATTTATGTATTTCAAGATAAAAAAACATATATAAATAAAAATAGATAGAAATCAAGAAAGATAACCAAACAAAGGTAATGTTCTCTTACATTTTGAATCCACCTAGCCAAACAATAACACCATACATAAATTCATGATAAGATCATTCTATACACATGTAACATAAATATAGACTGGACCCTCGTCAAGGATACCTAATCATATGACTCTTTGAAAAGTTAATACGATGTTAACGTAGTAACCATCTAAAGTCATTGCATGAAGATCCATTGATACGATTATGTTATATATAAACATGGTTAAAACTCGTGTCAATGTTATTTAATTGAAAAGCTAATATGATAAACATATACTAACCACCTCGAATCACATAATGAAAACAAAGTCATGAAGTCCTCTAACTTGTTAATGTCATACGAATATATGAATTATAAATTTATGCAAATAAACCTAACCACACATATACAATGATATGCGGAATTTATAACAAATGTAAAGGCCTTTTCGATCATTTACATAAGGATGCACATCTGAATAACAATCAAAGATATTTTAATCCCCATCCACCATTCCCAGTCAGATGCCATGAATACATACACATACACATTCATAAATAAATATCCTAACACATATGATTTTCCAATATTATATGAATGTAACACCCGGTTATTTTTTTTAAAGCAATAAAGAAAAGAATAAAAGTAAAGAAAAGAAAGAAAGGCTATGAAGCCCAAGTTGAAGGACTGAAAGTGTCAAAAAAGACAAAAGATTTAAAAGTTGGTAAATAAAGTAACATGGCCGTCCATGTTTCTTATTCACATCAACAATCAGATTTTTAGAGAGAGAAACCACAGAGAATTCGTGGAGGTTGTAGAAGAAGAAGGGAAGTTTGAAGTTTTTGGTAAGAATTCTCAGTTTTATAATGTTTTAGATGATTCTAGTCTCAGTTATATGCCTATAAATATGATTGTGTGTTCGGGTTGTGTATGTGTGTGGGTTTTAGGTGCTAGAAACGTCTGGGAAGCTCAAAGAAGGGCTCAAACCCGAAAACAGACTAAGGTGAGTTTCTAGAATTCCCCTTTTTAATATGTTTTTTTAACTACTTTGGGGCTAGAAATGCATGTGCATATGTTTTTATAAAAATGGGTTTTACCCGTATGTAAGTATGTATGAATGTGTATGTGGGTGGGTATAATTTTGGGATACAAATGTATGTATGTTCATGTTATGATGCTTAGGGTGCTAATATTAGGCTTAGATTATGATTTAAAATGAAACAGGACTGATTTATGTTGTTTATGGGTAAGTTAGTTACTCATGCGCCTAAACAGTGACCCATGCGTCCAACAGTCGAATTGCCTAAGTGTGCCCAAACGCCCAGAAACCCATACGTCTAAACAGTGCCCAACCACCTAAGTGCCCATGCGTCTAAGTCAGGCTCATGCGCTTGAATAGTGCCCAACCATCTAGAATATTGCTCAGGATGACTAAGTGCAGGCCCAAACGTCTGAATAGGGCCCATGCGCCTAAATAGGCCCATGCGTCTAAGTGAAAAGTGACTAAGTTAGGTCCAGACGTCTGCATAGTGGCAAAACGTCTGAACAGGGCAGAAGCGCTCAAATAGTGCCCATGCGTCTAGACCCTTAGAATTATTTTCTGAAATTTCAGGAAAAACAAAAAGTTTAGGGTTTTGACTAAGTCGACTTATGGGTAATGATTACCCAGTTTAAGCATAATTATGAGACGTTTTAGGGTTATGGAATATATGGATGATGTATGACAGGTATAATGTGTTATCTTTAATGGTATGAAAACATATTTATTTTATGTAATGAAATACGTTAAATATTATGTTATTACCTTACGTAGTATGACAAATGAATAGAAGAACGTAAAGAATAACGTAATGAAAGGAAAGATAACAATGATGAAAAGTAAAACGCAATGAACGAACGAATAGCTTGCAAGCAAATGAAAGGAGGTGCACGACCATGTTGTCGTTAGCTCAACTGTGATGCGGGTTAGCTACCCCAAAGGATGCACACAGGGTCAATCTTTAAGATTGACAAAGCCCTTTGGTATGCCCTAGGTGACTGGTTCAGCTTCGTGCACAATGTTCATGGTTTAATTACCACAGGTCCAGCATCAGCTTCGTGCACAATGTTCGGGGTAGGACTAAATGGTTTGTATGAACGGGAGAGATGACTTGCCCTAGGTGACTGGATCAGCTTCGTGCACAATGTTCGTGGTTCAATTACCACAGGTCCAGCATCAACTTCATGCACAATGTTCGGGGTATTGCTCATCAATCCATAGAATGTAAAAGAATGACGTAACATACTAAAGAAAGAAAGTAAGAAACAAGTATGAATGTAAAGGAATGATAATGAGTACGTTACGAAAGAATGAGAATGAAAATAAGAGAATGTTAACGAAAAGCATGAAATGAAAACATGCTAAGAATATGATGAAGAATGATGAATGTTAACGAAAGTAAAAGTAATATTCTCGATCTGTACGTATGATGCATGACCACGTATGAAAGTAAAGAGAGGTTATATTTAAAGTAAAGTATTTTATTTACAAAACTAGAATTCACTCAGCAACGCTGACTTTTATGTGCTTTCCAGCTGGCAGGTAATAGTTGCTGAGGATGGCACGAGGCAGCTACTTGGCAATTTTGGGATGGCATCCATTCGTATAATAATGACATTTTTGTGATGTAATGCAATTTATAATATTTTGTAACAGTATTGTATTACGTTGCAAAAGTTGTTCATTAAAATATATGAAATGCTTTTGTATAACTTCCGCTACTATGTTTTAAATAATTGTATGTTTTAAGTGCGATGAATTACCAACTGTGAGACGCCCGGGAACGGGGCCTTACAATGAATAAGATACCAATGAGATTAATATGTAATAAAGTCAAACAAATACACATCAATCATTGAAGTAATATCAAGAACATGTTAAAGTCATCAACGTAATCATCATTAAAATCACAAGTATATGGTTAGTTGAAGAGATTATCAAACTAAATCAAGCTAGGATTTATCAAATATAAGTGAATGTGACATCCGTCACCAAAAGGTCCGTCAATTAACGTGTTTCTGTTAACTTTTCTTTGAACGCTCATTCCTCATTTTTGTAATCTATTCGTGTGGATATTATACTTGCTTTATAATCGTTGTGCTTGTGACATCATCGTAAACGTATGCTACATTTAAAACTTTTACAACTTTCATCATCGTCATCATTAAATATACCATATTTATATAATATTATTGTCATTAATAAAACCATTTTTAAGCTACAAATATCATTAATTACCTTTTTATCATTAATATAACTAGCCGATTTAAGTCGTTTTCAACCGAAGCAAAATTTGGAAACTCGGGGGCTAAGTGCAGGGACCAAACATGACATTTTTCCAAACTAGGGCTGGGTATATAAACCCCATTACCAGGCCTAGCCACCGCTTACTTCATCTTCTTCTTCATTTTCTCCACTTTTCTCCTCCTCCTTGCACCGAACCGCCCCGTTTCTTCGCGTTTTCACCGGCAAAGCCTCGGCTACAGCTGAGATTACTCCTTTCTTGCAGGTAGACGACCGTGGTCGTTACTTTTCTTGCTTATTTACTACTGCACTTTTAGGGTTTCGGGTGCTCGGGGCCAACCCGAGCACATGAGGTCGCGTGGGTGCGTGTGTTGCCTTTTTGCGTGTTCTTCTTGTTTGTGCATGTTTGAAATGTGTTTCTGGAAGTCCTTGAGGTGTGAATCTCATGCGCGGAGCAACCAAAGGCTGCTCTGCACTTCTGCAGTCGCGATTCTGCTGTCCACGCGACTGGGTCTGCCGTGCGACTGAGCCGTGCGATTGGGTGTGTCGTGCTACTGAGTCGTGCGACTGTGTTTATCGTGCGACTGAGTCATGCAAATGAGTGTATTCATGCGATTGAGTCTATGCGGATGAATGTGTGCGATTGTGCATGTATCGCATGACTGAATGCCTAATCGCACGAATGGAGGTTTAGTCGTACGAATGAAGCTGATTCGTATGAATGGAGGTTGATTCGTGCGTATGGATGATGAGTCATGTGATTGGGTGTTGTGTTGTACGACTGAATGCTGAGTCGCACGAATGAAGGTTCAATCGTACGAATGAAGCTGATTCGTACGAATGAAGGTTGATTCATGCTGATGGAGTGTTGAGTCGTGCGTCTGGTCCTGTCGTGCGATTGGAGTAGTTGTGTGTGAGTTTCTTCTTGTGTGTGGTGTGTGTTTGTCATGTGATGTTAAGGTGACATCGACAGGGTACCGTTGCTAATGACAATCTTTAAAATTGACACTATCAAACTTATTAATGTTATTCCAAATCAAATCAACATAACATTTTACAATTATCAACAATCGATTTGCAACGCTAATATTTGCTAATTATTTCTCTAATAACAATGACACTTTTACACAAATATCATCGGCAATGGCAACAATTTATAGTACTTGGATCTACATAAGATCTAATACTTATGTCTGTTTGTGTGTGTTACACGCGACCGAACCAATGCAACCCGAACCGACCGAACGTTATTATTTACTTTATACGTATCATTAATGCTTAACAATAACTGTCAATAGGTGTTTGACCGTTACTGCATACAACATTTAAAAACTTTGATCATTCATACTTACCACCTAACGAGTGAGTTTCGTGGCCCCTTTTTATGCTTATTCAATACTTCAATTATTTTCAAACATGGGGGAAAAGTATGCTCACCCATTTTTATGCTGTACAACTTACATTCTTGGAATCAACGTGTTACTGTTTCATGAGTACTTATCTGATACATACATGAGTTCGTTGTGTGGTACTTTCTTTACAACCATTTAATTCCGGTGTTGGAACCGACGGATAGGTATTAGTAGTACTACTGGGTTGACACCCCCACCCTTATTTGTTGGTATACTAGTTGGTATCATCAGTGGCCAGGAACGGGCCCTTGGGTAAATATATTCCGACAAGATTCTATGTGTACGTCATTAGGTTTGGTTGTAAAGCTCATTGTTATGTGATTTTACTTACTTATAACTGTGTTCACGGTATTCCACAACAATTACTATACAGCATTAATTAGTTACTTACTATTTAAACCTGCGAGCTCACCAACAATTTTGTTGACCATTTTGAGCATATCTTTTCAGGTGACAATGCTAATTGAAGATCTAGGTGTGCTGCCTTAGTGGAGACCCTAGGATGCATTTTGAGACTATACAATACTTAACAAACATTCTTTTGAAACATTGTTGGTCTGATTACATACAATTATTCTTTTGGATACTTGTTCCCGGGTTGTGGGAATTACACTACAATGATATTATTTTGGTTATGTGAATCATTTACAAGTTTATGTTATGGCTATGTTGTCGTGAATATTGACTAAACACGACACAAGTC
Organism: Flaveria linearis; assembly: GCA_024085815.1. Classification (NCBI taxonomy): domain Eukaryota; kingdom Viridiplantae; phylum Streptophyta; class Magnoliopsida; order Asterales; family Asteraceae; genus Flaveria; species Flaveria linearis. The sequence continues at coordinate 41,338,414 of CM044012.1, forward strand.
TCCTTGTGTCAGGTGTCGTCATGACACGCTTTATCATCAATTACATATATTGCATCTCTATTGTTAACAATGTGTTATGACGATCCCGTCTCGTTACATCCCCGTGTTTCCGCTCTCAGAGGGGGTGTGACAGTGAACCAATAGTTTTAACTCATTCTAGTTACAAAAACACCAAAACAACTTAAATAATAAAGAGATACATGGTTAGATGAGAAGATTATTAAACCAAATCAAGCTAAGATGGGTTGTATGATGTTTGATTTTTCTTGGAGTGTTTAATCATTAATCTTGACTTCTCTTAGTTCAATAGATGCTTAAAATGGTTTTAGGGCTGGAGAGAAATAGGGTTTTCAACCCCAAATGTCATATGTGAGAACGACGCGTAATTTAGGTCAAAAGGTGGATCTAGCTGACCATGCCATCTTTGAAAGTGTCATGGCCATGTGGCCCATCAAACATGTAAATCTTGATCTAATGCTAACATGACCATGTCAGAAGTACTTCAAAATTTTCACTTATTTTTTGAGTTTTCCATCAAAACCACCAAGTCATCATCTAACCCTATGAAATTCAATAAAACACAATTAAGTGTTGATCCATACGAACTTACAATAAAATCATTCAAAAGATATATGCATTAATAATATTTATAATTATAAGCATATCAAAAAGATATTAGGAAGGCGGGGGCTTTTTCTCATAAGAAATCCGATATCTTGATCGTAACTAGTGTTGTCGTCATCGTACAATTATAGACGGCTTGTGTTCTTTGTAGGTTTTTGACGACCCTTATGTTGGATGGAGATTTTCTAGCGAACCGTCTTGTTGAATTAAATGAACTTAATATAGAGATAGTTTAGGTTTTACTCCATCTTTTGATCTTTGATGAGTTTGTTTTTTAATTTTGATAATCGTTTGTTCTTCAGATCGAGTTTGGTTTGTTCAAGGTTTTCCATAGAGTTTATATTTGATATTAGTTCATTTTAATCATTTTTTTCGTCTTAATCTGCTTTGTTGAAATATAATTTCAAATCATCATTTTCTTCTTCATCTTCTTATTAAACCTAATTTTAATATGGGTTGATCTAGTATATACCTATTTGATTTGGAATAAACCTAATTTTGATGTGATTTAGGATAAACTAATGAATAGGTGTTGATGTGAGGTGGGTATTTTAGTAATCTAACATTCTATTGAAAAGTTTATGATTCCATACATGCAATGAAGTTGTAATCTTTTCAAAATCAAATTCCTTCATATATGCCGGTCAAACACCTTTTCAATGGAACACATTCAAATTCCATAAATATTTCACATCAATGGTTTTATATATCATTTTCTTTAATTAAGAAAAATAATATTAATATTAGTATAATAATAATAATTAGGGTAGAGTTATAGTAAAAAAGAATGTTTAATCTAAAAAGGCTAAGAAAAAATACGATTTTGACACGTGTCCTTCTATTATTTTAAAAAGGATGATATTTTTTATTATTATATCAAATACGTCAACTCATTGTGTCATGTTCACTGTGTCATATATATATTACATCATTTGTTATGTGTATTAATCGTTATGTTTTACGTTTTAGATAGCTTTATGTTATTTTTGTTATTGTTTTTATAGATTATAAACTTGTTTGTGTTTTATAGTTAGAATTGCATAATAATATACTTTTATCAATGTATTTTTTAGAACTTATAGTGTTAAAGATAACATAATATGTTGTTTTGTCATATTTTTAATAGATTATATAAACTTATTGTTATCTATTATTGTGTTTTATCATTAAAAGTACACAATTATGTTATTTCATCAATATATTTTTTAAAACTAACTTTGTTTAAGATAACATAATGACAATCTAAAGACACAATAAGACATTATGTTATTTTGTTATTATATTAGTGTATTAGATTAATTAGTTGTTAATTTATTATTGTGTTTAACATATTCAAGATACACAATAATGTTATTCTATTATTATATATTTTTAAAATTCATCACTTAAAAAAATATAATAGTATTTTAAAAAACAGGATAAGTAACAAAAAGTCATAATTAGCTGCAATAAAGACACATAACGAGATATAACGTTATACATAGAGGGCGTACCTGGTGCTGCAAAGAGCTCCCGCGTTTTCGCAGGGTCCAGGGAGGGTCCGTCCCATTTAAGGGAAGATGTACGCGGTCTTTCCCCCACATAACGTTATACATAGAGATATAACGTTATACATAATAAAGACACATAACGAGATATAATCTTCAAAATATAATTTTTTTATCTTTTTATATAACATTATTATACTCATTTTAAAAATAAAAAGATGCTTATTTTTATTATGTATTTTTTATAAACAAATAATGTTATACATAAAAGTTATAAACATTTTAAAAAAACTGTAAAAAGTCAACAAAAATGACTATTTTAAAAATACCTTCTACCAAACTTTTTTCTATAATTTAATCTCTACCATTAATTAAAAATATAGATGGTTGAGATTACTTGTTATACTTTTTAGTTTTATAATACTTTCTATTTGAATATTTCCCTAATAATTAATAACTAAATAAGATTTTAACTTATTTTAACTTTTAAGTTTAATCACAAACTAGCTACAACAATTAATAATTTTTAATGATAAGTTAGCTACAAAACTTATTATTTATTTTATCCATAATTTATTTCTTGCAACAATTTACCATAGCATATAATAAAATATTAAAAAATTTGGAAACAAAATTTCACAAATTTAAGACAAAATTATACACATATTGAAAATGGGGTAACTTTATATATTTGTAACCAAGCTTTAAAATTATTTTAACTAGGTAAGTAAAATTTAAAAGTGTTCCAACTAAGTTACTCGACTTTTATGTTTTATTTAAATTAAATGTTTTAACATGTTTTTTTTGTTTAGTTAGAAGATATTTTTTTCTTTTTATTTATGCTAATATAGAATGGTGAAGTGGATTTTCAATTTTTTTTATTATTATTATACAATTAATATATTTTTTTTAATTTTTATAATATAATTACATATATTCAAAATCAATAACCCCAGATCATCTCCATCTTTTCATTCTTGACATAAAAAATTTTTAAACAATGACTCCATTTAATTTGATAGTTTAGTGATTCCATTTGGGAAAAATATACACGAGTGATTTAATAAAACACTTTTGAAACTTGATTATAATTCTGTGATATTTCCTATTAAAAAAAATAAAGTTTAAAGTTTTATAAGTTTTTGTAAAATGATTCCTATGAAAATCTAGAATACCCACTAACAAAGTAGTATTTAATCCCAAGAAACTAAATAACGATTGATTATCAAATATAGATAACATGTGAAAATATGAAAAAAAAAAACACACAAGAATTACATATCGGTTAATTTACTTGTAATTTCTTTCATTTGTTTATTTAATTTCATATGTTCAACTTGCTCTCTTTCCTGCTCAACCCGAGCTAGTTCTTGCTCAATTTTCCTTTATACTTTTCTTCGTGCTCTTCTTCCTCGTATTTTTCTAATTGTTACAGGTGTTTTTTTAAATTTTCTCGAGCCTCCCATTCTTTTTCTATTTCTGGTCAAACACCTTGGACCTATAATGTGGTAAAACATGTACAATTAATATAGAAATTACTAGCCAAAGATTGTACCGTTTAGCAATAAATTAAGATAAATATGTCTTGAACCTACTTTACGAACCTATAACTATCAACTCTAATTTAAATGAGACAAAATTATCTAAACCCATTGAGTAAATTTTGGTTTTGGTCCATGTGGTTTAACCATTTTAATCATTTCAGTACAAAAACGAATCTTTGATCATATCATGTCCTGTGATTTTATTTTTGTTACAGTTTTGGTCCTTGACACTAACTCTGTTAGTTTTTACAGTTAAATGTGAGGGTACTTTGGTCATTTTACATTTGAAGTACTAGTTATATAAATTATAGTAAATTAGGATAATTGATGTAATTTTTTAAAACTGTTGAGGCTGAGGTCGAGGTAGTTCAAGCGGTGGAGACGCGACAGCAGGCGGTGGACGGTGCCGGAGAAGAGGCTGTAGGAGAGTGAGAGGTGGCGGAGCGACGGTCAGAGGGAAATCAGCCGATCGGACCGGTGAAATCGTTGGGTTTGATGTCTAATCGTGTTATGGTTAGGGTTACGAAAGGGGAGAGTGTGCCAGAGAGATGATTATGACAGAGGATGAGGTTTGTTAACTCCGGTAGCTTTTTGATGGCCCACGGGATACCTCTGGTGAGCTGATTGTATCTCGGATCTAGGGTTTTAAGGTTTCGAAGGTGCAGTCGCCAAAATTTCATGGAAGATGAAGTTCTGGCTAATGGCGATGAACCGGAGGTTACCTAATGTGGCCGGAAGTGCGCCCATGATCCGGCCGGGGAAGACGGTGAGTTCGGTGAGGGCGGTGAATTTTCTGATGGAGGGGTGGAGACAGCCAGAGAGTACCGGAGCTCCGGAGCGGGGGTCGCTAAGGTTTAGGGCGGTGACTCTCACCGAAGCAGTAAACTTCGACGAAGTTGCAGGGGTCGGAGGTGAAGAAGAATCTACGGGATCCAATATCACAGAGCAAAATTTAAACCAGTGAAGAAGAATCAGCAGAATAATCACCCCCAATTCATACATTTGCTTCATTGGAAGCAGATTAGAACACAGGGATTTGACTAAATAAGATGAAGGTGATGAAGAAGGTGAAGAATTTATAAAGGGTGTGAAATGAGATTGAGTATATATGAAGGGTTGAGTGGTGGATGATAGATAATCGTGAAGGGAGTGATTGTTGGGATTTCTGGTAGGGAAATGTGGCGGTAAGAGCTTTAATGGCAGAAGCAGGTGACTCTGAAACTTTTGTAGAGAGAGAGTGAGAGAAGATGATGAGAATGAAGATGATGATGACCGGAATGCTGCAGATTTAGATTGTATTTAAGTTTTTTTAATTCTTTATTTTTTTAAAAAATTACAACAATTATCCTAATCTAATATAATTTACATAACTAGTCCTTTAAATATTAAATGACCAAAGTACCCTCATATTTAACTACAAAAAAAACCGTTATAAAAATGAAACCACAGGAATGATCAAAGATTCATTTTTGAACAGAAATTGTTAAAATGGTTAAACCACAGGAACCAAAACCGAAATTTACTCAAACTCATTTTACTAAACTAAAACTATCTACTTTCAACTAAAACAAATCATAATAATCCAAACCCATTTTATAAAACTAAAGCTATATGCTTTTACTTGTAAAATAGTAAAAATGACTTGAACCCACTTTATAAAACTACAACTATCAAGCTTTAACGAGTCAAAATAACCTAAACCGACTTTATGAAACTATAATATCAACTTTTAATTTCAACGTGTCAAATTAACTTAAACCTTCTTTATAAAACTAAAAACTATTTACTTTTAATTCAAAATTTTCCAAATGATCTAAACCCATTTTATGAAACTAAACTATTCATATTAAATTCATACGGGTCAAATGACCCAAACCCATTTTATGAAACTAAACTATCAACCTTTAATTTAAACGGGTTAAAACAACCTGAATCAACTTTGTGAAACCATAACTATATACTTTAAATTTAAATGTGTCGAAATAAACCCGAACCCATTAATGAAACTGACACTGTCACTTTTATTTCAAGCGAGTCAAAATGGCCCGAACTCCTTTTATGAAGCACAAACTATCTATTTTCAAATTAAAATTTAAATGAGTCAAAATAAATATTAAATTCAGATATAATACAACACGTATATGCAACATAAAAAACAAAAGATGTCTCTTCCTATATATACTAATATCTAGTACTGGTAGTAATAACCTATCCAAGTATATCTAAACAATAAATAATACATGTGGCAAATAGTAACAACAATAACAATATGTAATAATAATGATACTTCGTGTGATTGTCGGGCACCACCATATGACCTAGACCCATAAGATAATGAGCGTTTCCTGTTTACCACGAAACGTGAATAGAAGATCTAATCTTGAACAACCGACCATAAGTTTCAGGATGCAAATGCTCCTATACAGCAAAGTCATCACGATCTAGATTCTAATAGTTGTTCGGCCCGTACTCTTTCTCAAGTTATTTTAGGAGCAATGTCTACATTTTTATCAAAACAAAGCGAGTCAAACTATAATTAAATGTGATATTGTAATTACATATATGTATATATAAATACATACATACGCACACACATGTGTGTGTGAATGTTATCTTGAAAACCTTTAAATTTCATTAGAATTATCTTTTACACATGACTCTTTTGATCATTGACTGCCAAACTCATATCATCCAAGTCTTTAGTATTAGTTTTCCCATCCCGCAATTTCTTTTTAATCTTTCGTGATGTGGGTATCAATAAATACCAAATCTTAGCCAACCTTTTCACCCATTCTGTTTATCCTACATAAAATATTACAAGTGCTCTGCATATAACTTTTAAAATTATAGCTTAAACCTTGAAAATGTATATTCGGTCTCCTTTAAGTTTAGCTATATATACACTTTATACCATATATTAGTTTGTTTGTTTTCTTACTCTGTCACCATTATTTAATTTTTTCTATTATAAATTTCAAATTCTAATTTTTATAAAAATTCTAATAAAGTGTTAGGACGTGTTTATTTTATCTAAGATTCGATGTAAATTTCATGTCATAATGTATAAGCCAACAGACCATAAATGTACAAACTATCAAAGCTGATGCAATGTTTTGATTAATTTATAGTTTCTTTTTTGTTTCTTCTTATAACTTTATATTATATAGAGTAAATTACACGGATCGTCCGTGAGCTTTGCTCAAATTTCATCTATCGTCCCTAGAATTGAAAAATAACAGTTTTAGTCCTAAGGTTTGAAAAAACGCAACACCTTTAGTCATTCGGTTAAATGTTCGTTATAAATTTCCGTTAAGTGGGTGTAAAAGTATCATTTTACCATTTAATCAAAAACTTCATCTTTTTCATTTGTACATCTTGCCCTAAACACAAAATACATAGCATTACCACCATGTTTCCATGGAAGACATGTATCCAACATTGGCTACCGCAACACCATCATCCGCCTTATTTCTCATCTTTCTTCTTCCTCCCACCTCTTTACCTCTTTATGTCGATACCCACATATACATATCTGTGTGTGTATGTATCATTTGTTATATGGGAGCTGAAAATGAACATATTTATTATACCCACATATATAAATATGTGTGTATGTGTGTGTGTTATGTATACATCTGTTTGACGGGGAAGAAAATGAAACATTTGATTTCATGGTTTGATGATTTCATGTATACATCTCTTGATATTTGCACACACACACTGTGTGTGTGCGGGGGCGCGCACGCACATCTGTTGATTCATATGTTTGTGTATTCAAATATCTATATTTGTGTGTATGTAGTGGTGGATTGGTGGTGGTGGTGGTGTTGTTGGTGGTAGGGATGAGAGTGTGTAGTGCGTGGTGGGTAGGATGGAGAAGAAGAAGAGGGTGGGGTGGGGGTATAGGTGTGGTGGTCTTAAGTTAACTTAAAATATTTTTTATTTTTTTAAGCTACGAGGGTAAAATAGTCACTGCACACACAATTAATGAACCTTTTTAACGGACGTTAAGATGATGGATGAAAAGTGTTACGTTTTTTCAAACCTTAGAGCTAAACCTTTAATATTTCAATTCTAGTGACGAAAAGTGAAACTTGATCAAACCTTGGGTACAATTCGTGTAATTTACTCTATTATATATTATATTTGTGTTCGCCTTCTACAAGTCGTTTGATCGTACTATGAGCGCTAGAGCTAAGGGTCTTACCAAAAGCATCATCTCTATCCTCTAGAATAAAGATAAAAGACTTGTACTAGTACAAAAGATTTCTTATAAGGCGGTTCAACTTTTTTTTGAAGCGGTTGAAAGTGCAAACCGCTTTAAAAAATCGATTTATTGAAATTAATGGCTTCAAAAAATATAAACCGCCTTAGAAAATAGAATATTTTGAACTATTTTATTAATTCGCATTAAAAATGGATATTTGAGGCGGTGTGAAGGATTCGTCTTAAAAAACCCAATCTCAATCCCCTATAATTCTTCTTTTGAGATACAAAGAGCCCAATCTCCTAGAAATTCTAAAACCAATTCACCGTCACAAGCTCCAATTACACCTCCGATTTCATATCTGAAGTTCGAGAGTTCCGAAAAAACCTTGGCTTGAGTTGCTGGAACCATTTACACCAGTGGACAACAATGGTTTTCTGCTTGTTCAACCGATACAGGTGATTTTAGTATTGGTTTTGCAAACGAACATAGGTTCGAACATGATTTGCTTCCTCTATTACTTTTGATTTAATGACGGTGGCAGGTCCTCGATTCTTGATGGACTGGATTAGGATTTGCATGTAAGGTGACTCCGTGTGTTGTCTTTAATCTTTTGGCGATGGTAATCGGTAAGTAAGCGTCTATAGAGGTTCATCCACCATCCACTCCTTGTCTTCAATGATGACATGGACGACGACATAGCGAGAGAGTGCTCGGTGGTGATTTCGTAAGTGGTGGATAGTGACGACTCCTTTGTTGGTGGAGTCCAGATCGAAGGTACCAGCGTTGTAGCTAGTGGTGGCGTCAGTTGTGACGATGTAAAGCCCTAACCGCAACACCCATAAACTCCGGCGAGGCGGCTAGGGTTCCGGCAGATTCAATCAATATTTTTTTGGTTAAATACGTGATCTATTGGGGCGGTTTAAGTATTTGAAGCGGTTTTCAAAACCGCTTTAAAAAATAATATGATTTTATAAAGCTATATTTTTTGGGGCGGTCAAAAACCGCTCTAAGAAATTATTTTCACCGCCTCTAAAGATTGGTTTTGTACTAGTGATGTCTACATCCTACTCTTTCCAGACCATGTCAGTAGCTCTGCTATAAACAGGATATACTAGATACGACTATAATTATGACTATAAAATTCAAATTTATACATGCTTATTTTTATTAATATTTTCTTTCTATCGTCACATGTTTATTCTTATTGATATTCCAACTTGAATTTTTTAATGGCTTAGTTTTTACATAAAGCTTCAAATACTATAAAGGAACTCACCGCAGCGCAGGGGTTTGAGAAAATTCCATATTTTTTTGGAAGTCTCGAATGTCCGGGTTTCTTTTTCTCATATAAAGTTACGTATTTTATCAATCTCCTTTCAACACGCGAGTTCGTGGCGACGTTTTAATGTTAGTTTTTTCACGGTTTTACACTCCAGCCACAACGCGTTTTTTCTTCTTTTTATACAATATTTCAAAAGTTATCAACAAGATCCAAGGTTCATATTTCTTATATAAAGTTACATATGTTATCAACGTCTCCTTCAACTCGCAGGTTCACGTCAACGTTTCGACGTTAGCTTTTCTAACGGTTTTACACTCTTGGTTCAACGAGGCTTTTGACACTAGTGTTAAGCCAAATTTAAAAGTCAAATATACCATTTTGAAACAATCATGTGGCGTAGAATACTTCCATTTAATTATATGGATTTGAGAGTACTTTTCAATATAAAAATACTTGCCTATATATAGCCCAAAGTCTCATTTCATTTTGAGATACACCCCAAACTCTTTGGTCTTCCATAATAACATACGACTCTTTCTCCAACCTTCACTCAACCAACACCAACCATGTCAAGAGCCACCACTTTCTTCCTCATACTCTCCCTCCTACTAGTCCTCTCTCCGGTTATCTCCTCCACCCGGCCCGAACCCACAACCACAAGAACACCAAGCACGGTAAGCTAGCCCGCTTGGAACTCATATATATCAAACTAAACGTTATATGATCTTATCACTTATTATCGATTTCATATTCAAATTTATGTTTTGTGTTGTTTGTAGGGTGTTGAGGTTGAAGAAGGGTGTGAAGGAATCGGTGAAGAAGAGTGTTTGATGAGAAGAACCCTTGTTGCTCACCTTGATTATATTTATACTCAAAAGAAGAATCCATGAGAAAAGAACTAGACGTCGTTTTAATTATTTTTATTCGCGTATAGTACGTACGTATATACATTTCTATGTATTTATATAAAGTTTTGGAAGCTTTACTTGTATTATTTCAAAAGCTTCATGTTTAAAAACGAGCTTCACATGCTTATAAAACTTGTTATGATCAATAATTGGCTTTATATATACCTTTGGTTCGGATGCTACTCTGTAGTCGTGAAATATGTACACTTAATTTTAATAATTACTGAAACATTCGATCTTTAATACCAACTAATATCATTCGTATTGTCTATAAGCAACTTATTATTTTGTGTTTTACTTGCAAGGGTGGAGACTTTCTAGAAGGTCACCTACCAGAAATTTCTATCACCCAAGCATGTTACCTCTTGAGGTACCTTCTCCTCCTTAAAAAATTCACTTAAAACACATTGATGTCTTTCGAAATCAAATAGTCCTTACGACACAATATTATCTAGAATGATGTAAGATTTGACAAAATTTCATACTCCCAAAATGTTAAACCTTTTTTGAAGGTCATTCATCCATAGATTTCTCGCACTTATATAAGCATGTGTAGCTATTAAGTTATCTTCTCGTCCTTATATAATGTACTTCAAACGCGTAAATGATATTTGAAGTCAAATGGTTATTACGATGACATGACATTTGACTTAAATAAAACATTTAACAAATCACGTGATGTGGAATTTTAAAATATATGTCGTAGTCGTGTGGTATTGTGTTCGTAGCCTTATGTTGAATAAAGTTTCAACTACTTTCAATAAAGCTAGTTAGATATGACGTAGGCATTTTGTCTACCATTTAAGTGACGTTACGCCTGTCCACAAGATGAATAAACAGGCCCATTAATTTGGGAGTCAATGAAGATGGATAAAAAGGAGGTTGAATTTAATTTAATTAAAGTATCAACCGAAGGTAGTTGGCAGTTGAATGAACATAAACAACATATCTTATAATCAACTCGGGGACCGCTTCTGGATGTATCGTGACTTGTGTTTAAATAAGGACTTCGGATGTTCAACTCGTAACATGCATAAGTTAATTTTGGTAAACAATGATCCTCTTATATAAAAAATATTTGGATCAAATAACATTAAGTGGTATTAATAAATAGCTGACCAAGGTTGGATCGACTAAAGTCAAACTCAAACCAATGATCAAGTTAACATGTCCTTTTGATGTAGATCTGAGAACGGTTTGAGCTTGACTCGATCTAGCTTCACCCGAGCTTCAAGTACTTGAAAATGATATTAGATCATACTTAGTAAAACAATCTTAATCTAAGGAGCTCAATTATTTGTTTGGGTTTCATTCCTTATATGAAAAGATCTTGTTTTATTATGTTCGTGGATTAATATTTGTTCTTCAATTTAGTGGAAGTACGATAAATAGTTATATATTTAAACTATAGCTAAGCTGGAACTATTACACATATTGTAAACCAACCTATCATCAAGTGTATTGTTTGGTGGAAATTTCTTTTACATTATTATATTGAAGTTAAATAAAATTTTATTCATTTAATTAAAAGAACAATATAAACAAATATGCCATTCGTGAAGGTTTTTATGTTCATTTATTTACTTCATTTATTCTTGCCTTTTGGTTTTGAAGGATCAGTTACAAGCAAGTCACGTTATGAGCGAGCAAATTACTTCATTTAGAAAGAATTTCTATATTACATAGTTGCCAAATGAGACTTTCCTTGTTCGTTTAACATGTTCTATCCAAGAAAAAGGCTAATTTTTCATAGATTTCCTTGTTCGTTTGTTCATTTTCGTTCTTAAAGGTTATGTATGTTTGTTTACGTTTATAATTAACATAGTCAATTAAATAACTTGAGTCCCACTCATCTAACACCATTAAAATTCAACCCATATTATTGTTAGTTTTTAAATATTGAAAATTGTTAAATCATCTGATAATCGACTTCAGTTTTGGCATTATTTTTGCTTGTAGTTGGTCTCTATTGGTGTTCATTAATGTTTGCTTATGATCGTTTGTGTTCATTTATATCCGTTCATATGCCTTTGTGTTTGTTTGGTTTGTCCAGAAAATTAGCTTAAAAACATGAACAAGCATACACGAACAAGTTTATTTATTTAAATGAACACGAAAAAAGATATTTGTTTGTTTAAGTTTCCGAGTTCATTTGCTTTTTCATTAAAGTTTACCTTCTCTTTATTAAGGGGAAAGATGGTGTAGAATATTCCTATTGGTTGGAAAAAAAAACCTTAAAATATCTGTTATACCTAATCCACAGGTATGACTTGTTGTATTATCTAACAACAATATACAATGGAAGTCTTAGCAATCAGGACACAATTTACATGACTGAATGAAACTTATCAGTGCTTACATAAAATACGCGTCCATAGTGTTTAAATTGCAAAAAAGAACATATATCAATACACTGTCCAGGAAATTTTCATCCAGTCTCTATATGAAGATCTTATTCAACTCAAACTATTAAGTCTCTATGACCTAGCTAATGCCTCCCTACTTCTCCTACTGTTGCATCACAAGCTAAAAACATGTTAACAACAACGTTGTTGATAAGTCATATTCAATAACCCTAAAACAGTTAGACAATCATGACAAAAGTATACAAGTAATTATTAGCAATCAAATTAATACCGCAGTCACCGCAACGAGCATCAATTTGACCACATATGTGGCACTCCAGGTTTTATTATATAAACAATGGGAGGTTAGATTATAGGCATAATGGCCAACCGAATCTCACGCCATCAATCTAACTCAACCCTATCCACAGTCTTCACTTTGGCCTCAAGCTAGCCCTATTCCTATCCGTAAATCTCCACTATGACCTTGGACTATCATTATCCCTAATCATATCCACAATCTTCGTTGTGACCTTAGACCAGTCTAATCCTATCAACAGTCTCCGATGTGGCCTTAGATTAATTATGAACCAAATAATATGGATTTTCTACCTAGATGATCCAACTAAGTGTACATATGCCCGAGGTTTGAGTCTGACATTACATACCAGTAATTCTCTCTTTACCTTAATGATTTGTTTATGCATAGTGCTCACCATCAATTTGGAGGTACTTAAGACCATGGCTATATATCTAGAACTTCGGATTGTTTTACTTCTTTGCGCAATTTTATAACGTTTTCACCAAATCATTTACAATCTCATATATAGTCCTAAAATGTTAAGAAAGAGAATAGTTAGACTCATATTGATGAGCTTCCCAAGCACGTCCACACATACTGGTTAGCAAACGTATTATAATCATGTATCATATAAATGTATATGTCAAGTTTTTATAACTTCAAACTTATGAAATCCTCAAGATTCCCTCTTGAGTTAAGTTATTAGACTAGCCCTAGTCATATTAATGACCTCAGGCTAGGTTTCCACAACCCCTGGTCATCAATTCCCATCACAGCTCATGATAAACATGCGTCAAAAGGTAGGGTTCACGTACATGCCCAACACAGTGACTAAGTGGACTTATCTTGCCATAATCCAAAATCTTAATGTGTTTATTCATGCCAACCCTAAGGTTATGACACTAACACGCTATTACTCATTCTATATCCAAACTTGACCAGATTGTCCCGTGATAATCTGTTTATCAAAACATGATCATTTTTCTTTATCATGACAATCATATGCATCCTAATCGTTATTCACCAATTAGGTTCTATCCGAAAACCGTGGTTTTCCCAACTAATCTGTAATGATGCACAATATGGAGGTTTAGAACCTTACCATAATAGGTCTAAAATCACAATCGTTCTTGATGCCCACAAATTCACCATCGAGTAATCCAACACTAAAATAGAGTTTCACACATCATCCTCACGTTCATTTACAGCTATAACACCTATTTAGAAGGGTAATGTGGCGTACTAATGAAACTGAGCCTTAGAACGACAATCATATGCTGATCCAACATCAAGGATTGCAAATACGAGCTTCTTTTGAACCAACAAGCCTTAAATTACCCCAAATCTTAGAGAGAGAGAGAGAGATAACATCATTAGTACAAAAAGGGGCGTGTAATTTGTCCATAAGGGACGGTTTTTAGCCCGCCCCATATGGCTACGCACCTTATGATATATTTTCATAAGGGGCGGTTTTCATAAGGGGCGGGTTTTGAACCGCCCCTTATGTACATCAATAAGGGGTGCTTTTTGAACCCCACCCCTATGTACATCAATAAGAGGGGGTTTTTGAAACCCCCCCCCCTTATGTACATCAATAAGGGCGGTTTTTGAAACCCCCCCTATATACATCAACACAAATTTAGAACACCCATTGTTGAGGCTTTTGGATGTCTTTCTTCTTTATCAAACATCTCTGCTTCTAGACAATGAAAAATGGACGGCTGCAACCTTGAAGTTCTTTCAAACGACTATCTCAAACAACTCTAAATTCTATATTCATGTAGGGTGAGAACAGGAGACATTTTTTAACTAAGGCAGAAATAAAATCAACAAATCGAGGCTAAATGACTGGATTCCAAACGACATTATTTCATAAACAGTAAAAAAAAACTAATGAAAACAAAAATAGCATACCTGATATACGTGAGAAGCCGCAGAGGGGGCAATTAACTCTGTTGAATCCGCAACTGTATTATCTCAGAAATTCAATAAAAAAACCCAAATTTAAGGTTAGATGACTAAAATCCTAAGGACATTATTGAAATTTTTTTCAAACGAAGCTGATGAAAACGAGAATGGCTATCCTAACTTATGTACGGAGTGGCAACATCATCCTCTCCTGGCAACTTCAATGTGATCACAATGGCAACTTCAATGTGATCACAATGAATATGTACATGTAAATGACTTGAATGCAAATGCCATTATTTCATAAAGGCAAAGAGAAAAACACTTACCTGATTTGCGTTGAAGTCACAGAAGTGGGCAATTTCTCAAGAGACGAACTATTTGTCGTATCAGTAACCTCAGAAAAGATCAACAAATTTGAGGCTAAAATACTTGAATTCGAACAATATTATTTTTTAAACAACAACAAATACCTAATAGAAATGAAAATAACTTACCTAATTTAAAGAGGGGGAGGCGGTGGTGGAGAAGGGGCGGGGGCGGGGGCGGCGTCGAAGGAAGAAAGAGGAGGGCGGAGGCAGTGGTGGAGCAGGGGCAGGGGTGGGGGTGGGGTCAAAGAAAGAACGAGGAAGGGGAGGCGGTGGTGGAGAAGGGACGGGGGTGGGGGTTGTGCCGACGGAAGAAAAGGAGGGGGAGAAGCGGCGAGGGTCAGGGCGGTGGTGGTATGGAAAAACCGACGGGAAGGTGAGGGTGAAGAGGAGGCCACTTTTGGGAGGGAAACAAAATTTTTAGTGCTATATGGGCTCATAAGGGACGGGTATGTATTATAAGGGGCGGGTGGGTCATAAAAGGCGGGTGTTGGGTCATATGAGGTGGTTTTTATTGTGTTATAAGGGGCGGTTTTTTTCGTGTTATAAGTGGCGGTTTGGGATCAAAAGGGGTGGTTCCATAACGGGCGGTTCTAATACCCGCCTCTAAAGGTATATATTAAATATTCAGTAGCATATAAGGGGCGGTTTAGAACTGTCTCTAAAGGTGGCATGAAGGGCGGTCCTGATACCCGCCCCTAAATGTAACTTAAGGGGTGGTTTCGCATAATTTGTTCTCCATTTAAATTTTCAGAAGGCTTTAAGGGGGCGGTTTTTTAGAACACCCGCCCTTTCAAAAATTTAGGCCCGCCCCATTTGCCTCTTTTTGTTTTAGTGCATGTCGGTTAGAGAGAGCACCGAGATGAGAGAAGTAAAATGAGAAAAATTGATTTTTGAGGCTTTTATCCCGATTCTTCCATCCGGGACCGTTGGAGGACTGCTAAGCCAACCCTTGGGTATGCATTGCTGACTTAAATGACATATTTGCATCTTTCAAATAGAATATTCACATCTACTAAATGAATATTTCTTGAGGGTCATTATACTTAACCTTGATGTTCCACGACCACCTTATGGACCGTTACCTATAATCCATGCAGTCTGCAAGGAAACCTTGTTTCCTGATCTCAAAACACTTTCCTTGGCGAACCTTTATGGCCACCCGTTATGGCCATCTATTGGGGCCATAGCAGTCCGCTATGTTTCCATAATTCAAAATTCCTTGGAAATTTTCCCATTTTCAATCTTTTTCTTCTAATTTTCCCATTTTCAATCTTATCTTTCTTTGCATTAAGCCTCGTTCATACTGGGTGTGTCATCATTTGGTGGGGTACGACCAGGGGTGGTCAAGTCTTGATCAAGTCCCATAACACATAGCATTATCCTTCCAACCGTTAGGTACTTTCAATTAACTACGAAATTACTATCGTGTTAATCTTGACAATTAAATAAGTTCGTCAAAGACCCACATTGCTTCTTACACTTTTAAGGGGAAAAAACTCATTTTGTGTTTGATCTACCCTGTGTGTGCGAGTGTGTCTACCAGAATAAAAAAATCATTAGTAATTATCAGGTAATTATTATTTCTTGTGAAAAGAAATCTTTAGTATTTACCGGTAGGCACTAATATAAACCAAAATAAAAGAAAAAAAAACAAAATAAAACCTTAACTCTAAAGATAGGATTCATCGTTTTCGGGGGAGGCTTTTACTAACATCATATCCGCCATAATTTGGAGAATATGATAAGATTCTCGCCTAAGGGTTGGTTTTCAGTACATGCATTGTTTGCCATGTAAAGATAGTTTATCTGCACGCTTTTGGGTCTTGGATGAGACATTGGGTTTTTCAGGCGCACGTGTAAAGATGGTATATTGTAAGATATGGAAATGTGATGTGGAGTATTTTTTGAGATGTAGAAAGAAATGCAATGTGGTTTATTTGTAATATGTGGAAAGGACAATAACACATTATGAGGCCCATTGATGTAATAAAGTTAGCATAAGAATGTGTATATAACAACAAAATAACTTATGAGCCACTGTATCATGCAATCTAAACAACCCTCAAGCAAATTATAAGGATCATTAATATAGTAGTTATCACAAACATGTGTCTCCATCTCCAAAACAACTTGTTATAACATATTATGGCTTCATGCGACTGACACAGTTCACTAGACGGTGAGGCACATTAGTACTAGTTATCACAAGAATATGTCTCTAACACCAAAAGAACTTGCTATGACTTATTATATCTTCATACAACTTAAGCAACGTACTAACACATTACAAGGATCATTAATGTCCTAATTATTGCAAGCATGTGTCTCTAACACCAAACAACTTGTTGACCTACTTGTGAATCGTCGATGTTACCAAAAATATGCCTATGTGTAACAAAACCAAACGAATAACCAGAGTTGCTCTGGTTTGAGAAAGGAGCACCGGCCGAGCGCCCTGAATGAATAATAAATTAACAGCAGAGGTCATTGCAAATTCTTATGCGACCCATTTAGGTCCATCAATGGCCAACTTAAAAAGATATCATAATAGTAATATATCGTTAATCATGGACTAACACCATATGTTTAACAACAAAATGACATGTTGTGCCATAGTATAACTCTATGTGATAAAAATCAACCTACTATTACACATAACAAGCTCTATCAATGTCCAATTAAAAAAGTTTTCATGTCAATCTGTCACTAACTTGTCGGTTGGATTATCTGACAAGTTTAAAGACACCATCTAACATATATTAGTGATCATTTACATGTGAATCTTGCTTCAAAATTGCATGCATATGGCATGGACCACATGGTCCCGTAAAGCGGACTTAAGCGAGTGCTTTTCCCTAAGACGGGGGTCTTTGCTTGAGGCGCCGCTTTAGATGCTTATTAAGTGATGTTAGAAGTAATCTTATGCTTTAGATAACATATAAATGATAAAAGTGAATTTTTTTGACAACTCTAGTATAATCATACTTTATTAGTTACTTTATTTATAAAATCTAACAGGTACTTTGAAATGCATTTTAGTAAATTATAATGCATAAATATGGGTCAAGAACAATCCAACATATGAAATTTTAAATAAATGTTATGCAAGACATAAAACACTTGGGTTAAACATACTTATCACTCTCCCAGAATATTTATAGAATTATTAAATAAAAATTTGAGAAATTGATGCATATTATAATCACTTGAGTAACTTTTGGTCAACTTGGCTAATTATGGCTTTATTTAGTCTAAAACATATTTTGGATTTTTTTTTTGTGAATATAAGAAGACGAATTGGTTGAAAATATGAGTTATGGTCAATTAGGACTCAAACCGAATCATTAAGATAACACTAGACCGAGTATGAAACTGGTTGGATTTTATTTAAATATAGCTCTAAACAAACTAATGTTAAACGATTATTCATGAACCATTCGGCACGACGTTCGTTTACGTTCGCTTGTTTAATGAATGAACGAATATGAATAAGAAAATTGCATTCGATTAATTAAACAAACGAACACGAACAACGGTCGTGTTCATTCAATTGTGTTCGTGAATTTTAGTAATATGTTTGTTCATTTAAGTTAATTCATGTTGGTTTGTTTATTTTGATTCATTTATGTTCATTCGAGTTAGTTTGTTTATGTTCGCTCCTGATTGTGTATATGATTATTTAGTCAAGTTCTTATCTTTATATTTATTAAAAAGGTGATGATGTCTAATTCTGTGATTAAGTGTGTTGCTTTACATTTTTTAAAATATTATGTGTTTGTGTTCGTGAATCATCATGTTCTTGAATCATCCTGTTCTTGAATTGTCCGGTTATATGTTCATGGTTTAATGAACAAACAACGGAAAAAAAAGTTCATTCATTCTCTAAACGAACAGACATTAACAATGTTTTGTTTGGTTCGAATTTGTTCGTTTACAACCCTATATTTAAAAGTTAGATTTAATGCATGTAAACCAAAATAAGTTGGCACAGTTGAAGATTTAACCAAACATCGAATTGACATGACTTTGTTCTAATGTGAATGCACGAAACTTTTCAAGAGAGCAATCAATATTCGAGTTTTCGTAATTAAATTGTTAACTATGCAACCTATAGTCAATTTGGTGAAAAGTCGTCTTATTTTAATAGTGTTAAATGTGCATTGAATGAATAAGGCAAAGTTTTATTTTAAATAGCTAAATTTCTCAAACTTTACTTATAAATCTATTTAAATTGTTTATTACAAGACTTGAACATTCAATTACATAAAAATAATCATTTTTAACACACTTTAGTATCACGAGACCACATGTCTTTTGGTAAGTCGTACTAGGTAGAATATTATGATACATGTATTAGAATTGTAATGCATATAGTTTAATGAGTATGCTGATGTCTGGAAGGCAAACAGTGAAGTTGTGATGTTTGGACTGTGAGCGAAATACTTTGAACAGTTATTTGGATCACTGACGGGTCACTAACCTATCCCATCATCTTCACTACTCGAGTGTTGAACCTTGAGACTCTAGACTGGCATGTCCCCGAAGGGAAGCTCGTACATCAATCTTTTTCCATCAGTCTCGAACCTATATGACCCTTATGAGGAAGCTCACCTTAGGTGAGAAGACCCTCTGTCCCAACCCAAAACCCCTTGAGTTCCAGTTCCACCTGCAAGTTTGTAATAGACATAAAAAAGGAAAAAAAAAGCATACTAAGTATATCTCACGCATAGTATAAACTATTTGTAGGTCTGGGAGGGTTGTGCATGGTTCAGTTGGGTACGGTGATGACCATTTCCAAAACCGAAACCGATACTTCGCTTATGTGAAAATCCTAGCCAAAACCGATGACTGATGACCAACCTTCGATATTTAGTTTCATTCTGATCTCAGATTTTGACAAACAAGAACATCTAAAAATGAATTTATATGTATACGTGCCGGGAACCCAGCATACCATCCAATATTTAGAACTATATATTAATTATTTTGAACCCAAAACATAACAAAGTTGAGTGCATAAACCGCAAAAATCAAAACGATTTGGGAATGAACATGTTTGATGAACAAACTACATCTGGGCTGATGTTTAGCTTATAAAAGCTGAAAATAGAACCAAATCTAGAAAATCACAAACATAAAAGGTATTGTTTGGTTTGTTTAAAGTCGGTTAACAAAGACACCTTAACTATAACCGTAACCAAATGGCGGCTAATCAAATTCACTAAACCAAAACCAATTGGTTTTATTAGTTTCGGTTAATCTCAGTTAATTTGTTCGGTTTCGATTATGGTTCGGTTTTTAGTAAATGATGTATTTCTCTCAACAACAGATGAAGTTTCGAATACTACGGTTTACAAGTTTGGTGATGCTAGGGTAGTTAGTATGAGTAGATTAGATGACAGTCAATGATCAGAAACAAAATTAATCAAGTGACATTTATAATGTCGTTGGAAAAATGATGCTAACAGTAAGTTAACAAAAGGTTAAACACTTTACAAATTAACGCCTAGTGTAAGGAATACAAGAGTGAGCTAAGAGTCAATTTAGACATACCAAGGAGTATGTTGGTTTGTATACTCTGACTAATTTAGACTAGACACCAACGGATCAAAATAGTTGGTGAAAAGTTTGAAAATTTATTTGACATGGACCCACATCTAGTTATTGTTAAAAACGATAAAAATAATTATTGTTATAAAAAAACAATTTAGTTCATATCAGAACAGGTTTTAGCCCAAATTTGTTCAGGTTGAAACAGACTGTTTCAAAAGGAAAAAGGAGGCTAGACGGGAGGAAGCATCGATGGAGGTAATGGGGACAGCGTGGGTGGCAGCAGTTGATGACAGTGGCGGTTGTGGTGGCATGACTGGTGGTGAGCAACTCATCTTAACCAATTGCATAGTTTAAGTAGACCTAAATCAAACCGGTTTGCAAACAAAAAATACCCAAATAAACCTATATCTTGAAGATTGGATCATGTTTACGAGAATAATCAATCGTGTATGCGTGAAATATATACAAACAATAATTATAACAGAAGTCTTTGTTCTAAGGCAAAGTCATTCTATTAACTTAAGAAGGAAAAGATCAGAGAGGCAGACGCACCTATATAATTTAGTGTTTTTCATTTTGTTCCATTAAAGTTACAGATAATATCATGATATTGTGATATTTCAATGATGATACAAATGAAACAAGACTCGTTCTGTTCGAGTCTGTAACTCAAGATGAAATAGACAACAGTAGAGATATCAAGACTCTAAAGAGTTCATTCTGTTTGATCGACAAATATATATATGTATATACATAGTTGTATTGTATATATTGTATAAATTTGAGCTAAAGAATATTGGTGGCACGCTTACACTGATGCAAAACTCCATGGACTGCTTAATACGTGCAACCAAACCGAAAGGCATATAGTCATGACAGCATAAGACTTTGTGCTCGCATACCTGTATACTTGACGCCCTCTGTCAATTGCCTCATCATGAACAACATCCACCTTTCTTTTCACACCCGTGGATAACTGTTCCAAGAAAAAATCCAAGAAAGATCTAACCGTTGCAAATGTCACCCTTCCGGTCATATCAAGAACAAGCTTTCTGTTACTCGGGACTGCTAAAGTTGAAGAAATCCTGCTCACAAACCCGTCATTCTCGCTTTTTGTTGACTTAATCCCATTTAAAGCTAGTTCTTTTCCACTGGGATTTGTAATCACTTGGTGAGAAGTCTTGACTAGTGTCTCTATGGCACCATTACAGAATGTGGATAACATATCTCTCACTTTTTCTTCATGTTTAGGGTTCGTTAAACCCTCTAAGATTTGATCATACGGGTTGACATCCATGGTTTTGTCCAGGTAAACCGTCACCAACGTGCTCACAAACTGCTGAATACAGTCACCAATCAGTTTCTTGCATCTTTCTTCAGCTATTACATCAACCCACCCTTGTACTGAATTCTCTGAACTCGTTGAAGCACTTAACTCATACACGCTATTAACCCCCCTACCAGTGTAAATAGCCATAACCATGTTCTTCGCGAAACTCCCAACAACAACAGAAACAAAACCAGATCCAGCTGGTGAAAACAGTTTATCCAAAGCTCGATCCGAAAAACTGTTAGCTGGATCACCTTTTCTAGCCCCAACCCTCGAACCCTCAAGATCCCAACAGTCAAAGCGCGTGTAACACTAACAATCGACTCCGAAAACTCATTGGATTTTGTAATCTTAGACAATTGCCTCAAACTATTAGGGATTTCATCAGAATCTGATTGAATAAATTCCTTCAAATCCTTTGAAACAACTCCTATAGTTTCAGCAGAATCACCAACCAATTCAGCAATTGAAGCTAACGCACCTAACACCTTAGCAAATCTTTCCCTCTTCCTCACCACAGAAGGCGAGTTATAAACCCTAATTGCACCATAAGTTGAAAACCCTAAAGCTGCAATCAAAAGTATCCATTTTTTTCTCTTTTGGGTGTAATCCAAACTCTTCTTCACAAGACCCAAATCCATATAACCAATAACCCCAAAATTCCCAAAGAAATTGGTCTAAATTTCGATTAATTAAGTGGTGCTAAGCAATTGAAATCCCTAATTAACTTGGGGTTTTCAACCACAGATGAAGATGAACAAATGAAATTGAATAATCAACATATACATACAACTAAACGTATACGTATATGTTTGTGAATATGTGTGAAATTACGAACCTCAAGAGCGAATAGGGAGAATGAGTTGCAGAATCTTGCGTCGTCGTGTTTAGTTGACACCTGATCTCATCCACTCCAAAAACATGGTGTTTATATTTAGGTCAATTACACTTTAAGTACCTATACTTTCAAAACCCTAGAGTTGGCCCCTATTTTGTTTTTATTTTATTTTTGTAAGCAGCTCTTAATTTACTGATATTAACCATTTATACGTACGCTTTATAGAATCTAAATTCTTGGCTTGTTGGATAGAGCGAAACGACTTACAACAAGAAAGCACTCCATATTATTTGCAAAGAGGAATATACAATTCTGAATTGTTTCTTATATTGATCGTCGTGTGATGATATAGATGGGTTAATGACAATCTGTAGTGTTCCCTCTCAAAACTTTTCTTACAAACCATCCTTTTGTTGTCTAGTTGTCAACCAAAGTCGACTCAAGTTGTGTCATGTACTGTCATACAATCTAAATATTACACAGTTGGTTAAAGTCGAATAGGTCATGATGAACATTTGAGTCTTGAAAGAATCAGAATCAAGATGAACACATAAAATGATTTCTTCTATTGAATACTTGAAACAGAAACGAACAATGAATCTTGATATACAATCAATCGCTCCAGATTAACAGCAGTTAATCATACTTATACACTCACCGATTGACTTACCGTTAACAACCCTAACAACCTAACATTGAATATTAACACAAATAGCCCTTATAGATCGAGCTTTATTGCAAAGACATACAACCCTAAACTTTAACAGAATGACACCACAACCCCCTTCAGTAGTTATAAACCTTCAGTAGTTTCATTAACTTCAGTAGTTGTAGCCCTTCAGTAATTTCATTAGTAGTTTATTAACTTTAGTACTTCAGTAGTTTCATCAGTACTTCCCATCATCAGTTGTAATCATCCCATCAGTAGTTGTAATCAGCACTTGTATCTTGAGCACAACTTCTCACAAACTCCACATTTGTGTCAAGATTAAGCAACATTCCACTGATCACAACAAAATCGAAATTTTACTCCTCCAACAGACTTTGTCATCATGTCAGCAGGATTATCATGAGTATCAACATACTCAACACTCAACTGCTTGGATTTTACAACATCCCTGATGAAATGCAATCTCACATCCACATGCTTAGTTCTTTCATGATACACCGGATTCTTAGCAAGTTGTAAAGCACCCATGTTATCACACCATATCATTGGTTCCTGAACATCAACACCTAGTTCAGAAACAAATCCCTTCAACCACAGTGCTTCCTTAACAGCTTCAGTAAGTGCAATATATTTAGACTCAGTTGATGACAAAGCAACAACACGCTGCAATGAAGACTTCCAACTCACCAATCCACCATGAACTGTAAAACCATAACCCGTTACAGACCTGCCTGAATCCCAGTCTTTAGCATAATCTGTATCAACAAATCCTGTCACTACATGTTTGGTCTCATCAGCTCCGCCAAACACTAACCCAACTTGACTAGTACCCTTGAGGTATCTAAGTATCCATTTCACACCTTCCCAATGCTTAACCCCAGGATTACTTAGATACCTACTGACTAGACTGACTGCATAACCCAAATCAGGTCTAGTACACACCATCAAGTACATCAAACTCCCCACAGCATTTGCATAAGAAACACGAGACATCTTAGCCTGCTCTTCTTCAGTATGAGGACTATCTCTGCTAGACAACTTAAAATGCGCAGCCAAAGGAGTACTAACATGCTTACAACTTAAAATGCGTAGCCAAAGGAGTACTAACATGCTTACAACTATCCATGTAAAAATTACTAAGTACCTTCTTGATGTAACCAGTTTGACTGGGCTTCAATACACCAGCATCTCTATCTCTTTCAATTTCCATGCCTAGTATCTTCCTTGCAGCTCCCAAATCCTTCATGTCAAACTCTTCTTTCAAAATTGACTTAGTAATTTCTACATCAGCCTTTGACTTACTAGCAATTAACATATCATCTACATAAAGCAGAAGATATATATAACCACCAGCTGAAACTTCCTTGAAGTATACACAAGGATCATAGCTACTTTTATTGAACCCTTTAGACACAATAAAATCATTGAACCTCTTGTTCCACTGTCTGGGAGACTGCTTTAATCCATACAAAGACCTTTTCAGCAAACACACCTTATCTTCCTGGCCTTTAACTTCAAAACCAGTAGGCTGCCTCATATAAATCATCTCTTTAAGACTTCCATTTAAAAATACAGTCTTTACATCCATCTGCTCCAGTTCCAGATTATGAATAGCTACAAGATTCAACACCACTCTGATAGATGAGTGTTTGACTACAGGAGAGAAAATCTCAGTGTAGTCAACACCAGCCTTCTGAGTAAATCCCTTTGCAACCAACCTTGCTTTGTACGTTGGTGGATCATTTTCAGTTAACCCATCCTTCAACTTGTACAGCCACTTGCAACTCACTAACTTCTTATCCTTGGGGTTGTCAACAATCTCCCAAGTATTGTTTTCATACAATGAATTCATTTCTTCTTTCATTGCCTGCATCCATTTATCCTTATCAACAGAACTTAATGCTTCTTCATAAGACAATGGATCACCACTATTTTCCATAGCAGCATTAAACACATATGCAGAAACCTCCTCATTTGTAACAAGTGTTAACTCATCACTTGTCCTATACCTCAGAGGGGGTACTACGGTCCTTCTAGTTCTACCTTGAGCAATAGACCTGTTTTGGACCACGTCTCTTCTCCTGATGAGCCACAAGTCTCCTTACCCCTTCTACTTTCAGTACCAGCATCATTCTGCATAGGATTTTGATCATTCAGCTCCACCTCAATCTGAACACCCCTGTCATGATCACCTCTGTCATGATCACCTTCACTCTCATCATTCTTGTTCAACAGATCCTTATACAATTGATCTTCTCTAAATACAACATTTCTGCTTGTTATCACCCTAGGAGTCTTATCATCCATCCTCCACAGTCTATACCCCTTCACACCACTTGTGTAACCAAGAGCCACATACTTTATAGCCCTAGGCTCTAGTTTGCCTTCATTAACATGAGCATATGCCAATGAACCAAACACCCTAAGCCTGCTATAATCCCCTGGTTCACCTGACCACATTTCAATCGGTGTTTTCATCTGAATTGCAGATGAAGGGGACATGTTCACTAATAATGCTGCTGTATTTACTGCCTCAGTACAAAACTGCTTTGGCATACCTGAATCAATCAACAAGCACCTCACCTTGTTCAATAAGGTTCGGTTCATTCTCTCTGCAAGCCCATTTTGCTGTGGTGTGTAAGCCACAGTCAAATGCCTCTTTATACCTTGCTTCCTACAGTAATCATTAAACAGGTGATTGCAAAACTCCAAGCCATTATCTGTCCTCAAGGCTTTGACCCTTCTTTCAGACTGAGTCTCAACTAGAACCTTCCACTCTTTGAACTTCTCAAATGCCTCATTCTTGTGTTTTATAACGTACACCCACACTCTTCTTGTGTAATCATCTACTAAAGACAAGAAGTACTTGGCACCTCCAAGTGACTCAGTTCTTACTGGACCCCAGAGATCAGCATGCACATAATCCAACTTGCATTTGGTAGTATGCACACTCCTATTGAACTTCACCTTGTGTGCCTTGACCAAAATACAATTTTCACAAAAACCAGTATCACAGCTGCTTAGCTCCTTCACAGGTCTTCTTTCATCAACTCTTTCATGCCTGGTATGCTGATGTGGCCCATCCTCCTATGCCACACCATAGCTAAGTTCTTGCCTTGGTCCGCACTTACATTCACTTCATCCTTTCCAACATAACCATCGACAACATAGGTCATGTTGTTCTTTCTGGTTCCTGTCAATACCACCATTGACCCTTTTATCACCCTGACTTTCCCATTCCTCAGATTAACCACATACCCCTCACTTTCCAATGTGCCTAGTGAGACTAAGTTCCTCTTTAATCCAGGAATATATCTAACATTCCTCAACATGATGTTAGACCCATTATTCAAATTCAAAGTGATGGAACCAATGCCTTCAATGACGTAAGGTCTGTCATCCCCAAGTTTCACATTCCCTTGTATCTTCATTTCAAGTTCATCAAATGACTCCTTATGAGGTGTCATATGAGAGGAGCATCCAGAGTCCAAGATCCACTCATCATCACTGCATGAGTGTGCCACCATCAACACATCAGCACTATCATACCCATCTGACCCAGTTTCTGATGTTGACCCTAAGAACTTTGATGGACCTGCCTCAGACTTCTTCTTCTTGAACCTCTCTGGACAATCTTTCTTGAAATGTTTATCAGACTGACAAACATAACATCTCCTTTTCCCTCTTGACTTTGATCTTGCAGGTTGCTTTCCCTTGTTGTTCCTGAAGTCACTTCTTCCCCTAACAACAAGACCATCTGCATTATCATCTCTGAACTCACCTTTCTTGTGCAACTCCTTTGAGTTCATAGCAGCAACTACCTCCTCCATAGACAAACTATCTCTCCCAAACATTAGTGTGTCAACAAAATGTTCATAAGAGCTGGGTAATGAAGATAAGAACATAATTGCTCTATCTTCATCTGCTATTTCCACATCTATGTTCTCCAAATCAAGAACAATCTTGTTAAAGTCATCTATGTGCGACTCTATCGTTTTTCCAGGTTGCATTTGGAAAGTATAGAGTCGTTTCTTGAGGTACAGTCGATTGGCCAGTGATTTTGTCATATACAAACTCTCCAATTTTGCCCATAGACCCGCTGCAGTGGTTTCTTTTGAGACTTCTCTCAAGACTCTATCACCCAAACTGAGTATTATTGCACTGTGAGCTTTCTCCATCGTATTCTTCCACTTCGTTTCCAACTCCAATTTTTTATCCGGAGGGGTATTGGCCGGTATCACCACTTCTTCCCCTTTCAGGGCGTCAACTATGCCCTGATGAACAAGTAATGCTCGCATCTTAACCCTCCAAAGACCAAAATCGTTCTTACCATCGAATTTCTCCAAATCGAACTTGGTATTCATCTTTCTTAAACTAATTGATCAATTTACGATGACCAACGGATCACAATCGATTACGCCTTGCGTAAATCAATCAAAGATCTACGATGATCTACGGATTACAATTAATCAATCTGAAGATCGAATCGAGAGTCCAGCTCTGATACCAATTGAAAGAATCAGAATCAAGATGAACACATAAAACGATTTCTTCTATTGAATACTTGAAACAGAAACGAACAATGAATCTTGATATACAATCAATCGCTCCAGATTAACAGCAGTTAATCATACTTATACACTCACCGATTGACTTACCGTTAACAACCCTAACAACCTAACATTGAATATTAACACAAATAGCCCTTATAGATCGAGCTTTATTGCAAAGACATACAACCCTAAACTTTAACAGAATGACACCACAACCCCCTTCAGTAGTTATAAACCTTCAGTAGTTTCATTAACTTCAGTAGTTGTAGCCCTTCAGTAATTTCATCAGTAGTTTATTAACTTCAGTAGTTTCATCAGTACTTCCCATCATCAGTTGTAATCATCCCATCAGTAGTTGTAATCAGCACTTGTATCTTAAGCACAACTTCTCACAAGTCTAATAGCTGACACTTCTAATCGAAAAAGGTCTAAGCTAGATATATACGATCAGTATTTTCATGCTTGAAATCTTACCAATTTATGTATATATAAGAGCATATGTCATCATCAAATTCAAGTTAGTGAATTAGTTAAAACACTAATCACTGAACTTTTCTTGTTTAATAGGTTTGTGGTTCATTGTTTAATATTTTACTTATCGGTATTTCATGATTATGATAACTATAAGCTTTTTAGTCGTAAATTTATCTAGCAAAATGTAAGAGACGTACTTAATTTGGAGCTCATTGTCAATTTTGATCTCCACATTTAAATTTTATTGATTTTTCTCTCTATCGTGTTTCTTAAGTTGTAGTTGGAATATCAAAGTTCAACTATACCCTTTATTGCCTCTTAAAGATAAAATGAATTGCAAGAAATTGCTTGCATTCATAAGGTTGATTTTGAGCTAAAGCATAGTCAATTTTGATCTCCACATTTAAATTTTATTGATTTTTCTCTCTATCGTGTTTCTTAAGTTGTAGTTGGAATATCAAAGTTCAACTATACCCTTTATTGCCTCTTAAAGATAAAATGAATTGCAAGAAATTGCTTGCATTCATAAGGTTGATTTTGAGCTAGAGCATAGGTCATCAAGCTAATTAAGTCTCTTTAACACATTTTGATCAACTCTTAAAATCCATCTATTGCTCATTTGATGAGACTTAAATCTTCACCATTTAAGATGAGAATAAACATCAGATGTCATTAGGCCAATTGGTTAGTGACCTCAAGCTAATTTAGATATTTTTCATATCCAAATAGATGGAATTTCCAATAGTTTCTAGCGCATAGTATGACTTGTAACCTATAAA
The DNA here is from genome assembly GCA_024085815.1 of Flaveria linearis. Taxonomy (NCBI): domain Eukaryota; kingdom Viridiplantae; phylum Streptophyta; class Magnoliopsida; order Asterales; family Asteraceae; genus Flaveria; species Flaveria linearis. The sequence continues at coordinate 41,367,591 of CM044012.1, forward strand.
GAGATCGAATGAAACATACAGGGCCAGCCTCGAGAATTCTAAGAGACTTTGAACCCTGGATGAGAACAAAAAAGGGCCCATATAATATAGTGGATAAGAAAAAATCTAAATCAAATAACTTGTATAAAATGTTAATAGGCTCTTAAGTAATGTTTAATAGGTTGAAATAACTAAAATGTTATTGGATTTGTTAGTGAGTTTATTAATAGTTTATAGTTTCTTTTAACACATACATACATACGTACTACCTACGTACGTACTACGTACCTACGTACATACCTACGTACGTACCTACGTACGGACCTACGTACGTACCTACGTACGTACATACCTACGAGTCGGATCTTATTTTCACAATTTTTCCTTTTACTTTTCATGTTTAAAAAGGAAAGATAGTAGACTTTTTGATATTATTATCTATTTAATAAACACGAAAATAGAATTAATGCGTAGTTAACTATTTCAAAAATCAATGCTTAGTAATGTTTTGAAACATATTAATAAGGATATTCATACTCTGTAAAACAACAGAACATGTGTTTTGTTAAGATGATATAATAATAAACGTATTGTATAGTATTAGAAAAGAATGGTAGTTTTTTGGATGTTGTGAAGTTGGTTAGGAATTAGTTCATATGCACATGTTAGAAGTTGTATTACAAATTCATCCGTGAAATTTCGATGATGGAAATATGGTCTTGAAGCCACTCATAAAAGAAAAGGCCGAAGTATGATATTCATGGGAAGTAGGAGGACCAAATATGTCTGTAAGCTATAGTGAAAGGTTAATTACAAATTTTTCTCACACTGTTGGAACATTGAAGTTTGAACATTGAAGTGGTATAATATGTGGATATGGATGACGATTGCAATTGATATTAAGGGCCCACTATAACATGCAAGCCGCCCGACCCTATTAAAAAGTTTAATCCACTTTCCGAGTCATTTCAACTCGTTAACTCAGCGGGTCAACAACTCAACGTATATCAAAAAGGCTTCTCACTAATCGGCTACTCTAGTTATCAAAATTGTCTTTTTAAAAATTAGATTAGTATTATACGAGTTATATAAATAAAAATTGACATGTTACATAGTTTTTGATATAAAATTTAGAACCTTATATACTTATTTTTTAAAAAGGTGGTATAAAATAATGAAAGAAATTTTAGTTTATAGAAATATTTTATAAACAAACCTAATTAACTTGTTTTAATATAAAAACATTTTATAAAATAGTTATAAGTTCATTGTTATTTATTAGAAGAAGAGATATAAACTATAAAAGAAATTTGTATAGTTATTGGGTGAGTGTTCTCTTTCATTTTCAAACGTTTTACTTATCTCTGTGTATGATTTGTTGTTAAATTTCCACTGTGTGATGTGTTGTTTCGGTGAGATGAAGGGATTTAGATTCTAGGTTTCTTTTAATCTACTTTTAATATCATACTTGTGCTGCTTCATTTAGTTATTCATATCCTTCAAATGTACTTCAGAGATATAAAAGGAAGTACTAATTTGACTTGTCGATATCTACTTTTTAATGTCATACTTGTGTGCTTCATTTAGTTAGTCGGGTTTTGTTGTTTAATCACCACCATGGATGTAAATATTGATACTTGTTTCTGTATTTTCTGAGTGTTTTAACTCTAAGTGTAATTTTTTTTTATTATTTTTGTTAAGATCAGGTTTCACACACACACAAACAATCTTCCTGCGAGTAAATAATGAACACGACACACAAGATTTAGAGTGGTTCGGTCGATGTGACCTACGTCCACTTTGCTGCAACTAGGTATTTTATTAATCAGGTGCTCACCGAATTACAAGTACAATGATATCATTATATAGAGACTAATCTAGGGTTAGGAAACTAAATCCCTAAGTTAGGCCCAAGCCCACATAGAACCCATTAGGGCCGGCTGCCACTAACGAGCCTACAACCCAACAATCTCCCACTTGGAGGCTCGAACTACGCTCAACTGTCGCCATCATCTTGTACATCTTGTAATCTTCCTTAACACTAGTTGCAGCCGCCTTCTCTTCAATTAGCCTGAAGGCCCGTTGAAGCTCCCACTGAGCTTCAACTCACCAGTCACTATCAGTGACTCATTCTCTGTCTCTGTTGGTTCCCACTGAAACGAACTGCCGGACCCTGAGAAATCCTGAGAACAAACACTCTCCGAATAAAGCAGATAATCCTCTAGAGAGACTTTGACACCTGGAATACTGGTTCTCTTGACCCACCGTCTAGTTGTCCTGACTGAAGCTTTGACTGACTGACTGCCATTGCTCCCACTGTCACGACTACCCCTGACTGACCTTTCTGAACCTTTCACAGTACATTCATCCTGAATCTGACCTGAAGCTCTGGGTTTATCATCTGCAAAACAAACCTTCTTCTACCCCTGAGATTCTGTGAACCCGACTTTGGTCTTCTTCTGAACTGGGACGGTCACTCCCTCAGACGGTAAACTAACCATGTAAAACGAACCTCTTTTTCTTCCACGAGCTATGACAAGATTACCTTTAACAACTTTCCACTGCCCTTTCCCGAACTTAACTTCATGTCCTTGTTCATCCAACTGTCCAACTGAAATTAATCTTTTCTTCAAACTTGGAATCACTCTGACATCCTTTAAAGTCCATGAACCGACTGAAGTTTTCAAATCTATGTCACCCATGCCCGTGACCTCAAGAACTTCATCATTCGCCAGTTTTACCTTACCAAAATCACCTTTCTTCAAATTCTGCAATGCTTCACCGCTGTGGGTAGCATGAAATGAAGCACCAGAGTCCATAACCCAGGAATCCACATTGTTCTCCACGCTACAGATCAAAACATCATCATCTGCGTAGTCTCCTACAATGTTAACTTCTTTCTTAGACTTAGACTTTGGGCACTGATTCCTAAAGTGCCCTTCTTCTTTACAATTCCAACATACCACATCCTTACGAGTCTTAGACTGACTCCTCCTCCTGCCCTGACGACTTCCACGTTCATTGTTTCTTCCCCTGCCCTCTGTACTCAACAAAGAACTTGAGGATTCACCTGAAACTTTACGTCGTGCATCCTCTCCTGTAATAAGATCCCGCATCTTATCAAACGTAAACTTGCTAGTATCAGACGAGTTACTAACTGCAGTTACGGTTCCGGACCAACTCTCAGGTAATGAGGATAATAAAAATAGGGCTTGAACCTCATCATCAAATTTAATGTTCACAGACACTAAACGAGTCAAAAGTGAGTTAAGCTTATTGATGTGATCTGTTACCGAGTCACCTTCTTTCATCCTAGTATTCACAAGTTCTCGGATCAGATAAACCTTATTTGCTGCAGAAGGCTTCTCATACATGTTTGATAATGCTGTCATCATACCACTAGCTGTGGTCTCCTTCTGGATGTTATACGTAACATTCTCACACAAAGAGAGCGTTATCACTGCCCTAGCCTTTTTATCCATCCTGTCCCAATCAGCTTGTGAAGTCTTTTCTGGTTTTATACCTTCAAGCACTATATCTAAATCTTTCTCACAAAGAACTGCTTCAATCTGCATCTTCCACCAACCAAACTTGTTCCCGTCAAACTTCTTAATCGTTAGTTTCCCGTCTTCTGCCATGTTAATAGCCAAACGAAAAAGAAACTGATACGAAAACTCCGTTCACGTTTCCTGCCGGCAACACTGAACCAACAACAGCAGAGCAAACAACACCAGTTGTTTCAACCAAACTAAGATCCAACAGCAGCAGAAACAAAACAGCAGCGGCTGTTTCAAGGCCGCAGGGAGAAAATTACGGCGGAATCGTCGCCGGAACACTAAATCGGCTGCGGCTGCGGCTGTAGAAGGTGGCGGCGGCGGCGCCTGAACCCTAATCGGGTTAGGCGGCGGCGGAAGCTGAAGACGGAGGCGGCAGCGGCGCCTGAACCCTAATCGGGGTTAGGCGGCGGCGGCGACTGGGCGGGCTGCGGCGGCGGAACGGCGGCGGCGGCGGTACGGCGGCAGAGACAGAAACCCCTAGTTCGGTGGTGGTGTTTGTACTGATCTTCAATCACAAGATCCTAACCTGGCTCTGATACCAGTCGTTAAGATCAGGTTTCACACACACACAAACAATCTTCCTGCGAGTAAATAATGAACACGACACACAAGATTTAGAGTGGTTCGGTCGATGTGACCTACGTCCACTTTGCTGCAACAAGGTATTTTATTAATCAGGTGCTCACCGAATTACAAGTACAATGATATCATTATATAGAGACTAATCTAGGGTTAGGAAACTAAATCCCTAAGTTAGGCCCAAGCCCACATAGAACCCATTAGGGCCGGCTGCCACTAACGAGCCTACAACCCAACAATTTTGTGGAGATTAATGAAAAGGGTATGCTGGGAAACACCATAATTACAAATTATAATAGCGGCATCAACCATATTGCTTTCATATTCAGATTGACTGCAAGTTTCTGTGGTTTTTATTTTTTTAATTTTTTACCATTATTATGTTTGTATTATGTATCAGAGTTTTTTTCTAACCTTGTATGATTTAGTAACATCCGACTTCTCATACCACTAATATTGTCTATTTTGCTAATGAAGAGCTCACGAATTTGTTTTTAGTTGTCCAGATGAAAACTTCCCAGGGAGATCACCCATCCCTGTATTACTTTCACCTAACCATACTTAACTGTGGAGTTCTACTCTCATCCACAACCAATACACTCAAAAGTCGTTTGTGATATTAGATGTAGGGCATTTCTAATGAACCAAGAATCTTTCATGTCCACAGCCGATGTAGGATTCGCCTAAGGTGTTACAATCATCTCCCCTTTGGACTCATCGCCTTGATGAGGTTTACCCAACCATCCCATTAATAGATGTGGGATTCGCCTAAAGTGTCCTTCTTGACACCCCTAGGGATTCACCATCTTTGATGATGTTTGTCCCACCATCCTGGATGTCACATGAGCGGCTCTGATGCCATTTGTAACATCCGGCCACTTATATCATCAATATTGTCCGCTTTCCCCACGAGAAACTTACGGATTTACTTTTGGTTGCTCAGATGAAAACTTCCTATAGAGGTCACTCATCCTTAGATTGATGTCATCTGATCAAGCTTAACTATGAAGTTCTTATTTCATCTACAGTCAATACACCCAAAATGTATTGGTTATATTAGAGGCAATAAATTTCTTATAAATCAAGAATTCCTCATATCTACGGTTGATATAGGATTTGTTTAAGGTGTTACAGATTTGCCATAGTTGAAACTATGTATTTTGGTACATTGATCCTACCTTAATTAAGTCTCCTTAGACTCTGAAGTTAAAAATCACATTGAGTCTGATTCTTATAATAATGTATTTTACTACCAACTAGGTTTTGGCGCCGCACGTTGCCGTTGTCGTGCGAGTTTTAACGTAACCCTAAACCAAAATCAAAATCAAAATAAACCACAAAATCAACAAAATACACAAAGTAAAACAGACCAAAGCCCCAAATCCAAACACACCAGAACATGCAGTACCCAAAAGTAAATCAAAGCCCAACATCATACACAAAACAGACGAAAATCAAAGCCGCAAGAAGGCGACACAGTCCAAAATAGAAAACCGACGAAAATCAAAGCCCCAAAAAAACAAACAAAAGGAAAACTCAAACCTTAATTGCGATCGTCAGGGTATTAATAACGAAAGAAAGAAAGCATGAACCCGGGGGAAGACAACGCCAACGAACCCTATAAACGAACATGTGTCCCAGACACCAAAAACCAAAAAAAAACCCACCCCCAAACCTGGAACTCACGCTCAAAACAAACTCTATAAAAAGACAAACACACACAAAAAAATAATAAAAAAATAAAAAAACCACCGACCAAATGTTTTAATAGGAATAAATAATTTTATTTTCCTTGCTCTTACCCTTGGCATTTTTAATTGTTACGGATAAAACTATTTCTATCGGTGCAAACTTAAACTCTAAATGAAATAAATGTAAATCATATTGCTTGAGTGCTTGAGAAGGAAATAATAAGTTGGTCGTGTAGATATAAAATAATTTGAAGTCAATATATAGACAATTTACATTTAAATAATTGGTGAATTTTACCCATATTTGGTCCGACTGTATTGTTATATTAAAATCATAAGTGGCCTTTATTGTGTTTTGGTTAGTAGTCAAGTTGGTTATTACCAGAGACATAATATCCTTTAACTATGCTTAGAATTAAACCCATTTCTGTAATTGATATAAGTAGCTGAATAATTAGATATTTTGGTGGATTAAAAATGTGATTTCACCCAAAGTGGTAAACTGAAGTAACCTTATATTTGTCACTTTGTCTAACATTTTGTCTTAGTATTAACACCGCTTTTTTTAATTTTACATTATAAATTTTAACACTCATATTACATCAACATTCAAAAATATACAATCATGAATCAGAACACCGCTGAGAGGCGCAGAAGTAACACTAGTTTATAACAAAACATACAAATACATACATACATGTATGCATGGATGCATTCGTATAGAAGAGAAATCAAATGAAAACCAAATTTATAGAAGAAAAGTAAGAAACTGTTTTTAACCAATCATATAATTATTTTTATCTTATATAATATAAACTAGCTTTAGTAAACCCGTGTATTACACGGGTTGAGTAAATAAAATATTAATATAATAAAATTTAATAATTTTAAAATGATACTCTAATCATAAAATCGTAATATCAACTTTTAAAATTTTATTTATAAACGTTTTTTAAAAAATAAATATTTTGTTCTAAAAAATCATATAAAAATGCCATTTCTAAAAATTTTCCTATTATAACTCTCAATTTGGATTGTATTTTGTTTTCAAAAATGAATTTTTAAAAATACTAATTTTAAAATATTTTATATTTTTAAAAAGTTTTATGCTTTAGAAAAATTTATTGTTTTATAAAAAATATTTATTTAGAAATAAAATTAATAAATAGATTTATTTCTTAATTTATTAAATCTAAAAATGTGTTAAAGAAATATTATTAGTAATTAAGATAATTATTTAATAGAAGAAAGAAGCGGGAAAATTTTAGTGAGAATGATTATGGTGTTGCCACGTGTCATCCCAAAATACCTTTTTATTAGAGTAGGTAGATTTATTAAATCTAAAAAGGTGTTAAAGAAATATTATTAGTAATTAAGGTAATTATTTAATAGGAGAGAGAGGCGGGAAAATTTTAGTGAGAATGATTGTGGTGTTGCCACGTGTCATCTCAAAATACCTTTTATTAGAGTAGGTAGATGGTGTTTTGATAAATGTATTTGTAAACTCATTTTGAAATTTATTTAATTTGTATTAGATCTCACTTTCATTTCCTCAAATAATGGATTTTAAATTTCAATTAGAAAGAAATCACGTACAATCGTTTCGAATAAAAAAAACTCAATATTTTCATGGATTAAGTATGAAAAACCATGTACTATCTTCTTCACATTCATCATCATTTATAATTTTATAGATCAACAAAAATAGCAAAATCATCAACAATTTTTATTCCATGAACACCCACAGTTGTTTGAGTGCATTATATATATAGCATCGAACTTCGAACATCCACAGTCGTTTTTCTAAAGAACTTCCAGAATCGCTTTTTGAAGGTTTGTGAGTTCTTAGCTTTTTTTTCTATTTAAGATTTGCATCAATCAATCTAAGGTCTTTTATATTTTTTAATTTTCATTAGAATGTTAAAAGGACGAATAATGATTTCAGGTCTGACGGGATGTTTCTAAACTTACTGTACTTGCGGATGAATAAAACGAACGAAGTTGATAGATTCTACAAATATAAGTTCTTTTGTTCTATACTGTAACACTATGAGTTACGTATATGTAATAATATGATGGTGTTTATATTTGTTGGGTGATGCAGCTTTACTAATGCCCCGGAATATGCAAGTATGGGTTGGTCTTCATTCACAAACGGATACTTTCTAAACAGAGAATCTTTGGTATGTGTTTTGCTTCTTGTTGTTGCTAGTCTTAGGGGCGTTCAAATTCGGATATCCGAAAATTTCGGATAGTGAATTCACTATCCGAATCCGAATCCGAAATTTCAGATATCCGAGTTTCGAATATCCGAAATTTCGGATTCGGATTCGGATATCCGTTCGGATATCCGAATTCAAAAAAAATTTATATTATTTAATAAATTTTATAAAAATGTAATAATTTTTATTGAAGTTTTTATCGGATATCCGAAGTTTTTAATTAAAATATCCTAAATATCTTAAAATATCTGAAATATTTAATTAATGTTTAATAATTTTAAATTTTTAAAAATTACTTTGGATATTTCAGATATCCGAAATATCCGAAAATTCTGAAAATCACTATCCGAATCCGAATCCGAAATTTCAGATATCCGAATTTCGAATTTTCTGATATTTCGGATTCGATTTCGGATTCGGAAATTTTTGGCAAGTCTCCCTACTCGGAAGATTGACCTAGATTGTGCTAATTGGCTAGGACGAAATAACGTATGATTTCATTTTTTATTTGGCATTAGTCTCATACCCATTTGGTACCCATTAATCATTTTCCATCAGGTTTGTGGACATACCTGTGTATGGTTTTTATGTGTTTGAAAATTACTTATTAGGATGCGCATTAGCCGAAACTTGATCTTAAGCACTAAAAGGTCAATTTGAAATATCAAATTCTTAAATACATATTAACGATTGTATTATTTTATTAACTCAAGTGTCTAACAATTTGAAAATACTATTTGTTTACTACTTACACGTGTGTGAAGGAGAGAAGACGTATTTTGATGGGGTGCGTATTTTACTCACGGGGTTGAGTTTTAAAATCTTGAATTCGGAGAACTAGTCCGTAATATATTAATATTTCACTATTTGCAAATATGTTATCCATGATAATAAAAGTGTTGTTCTTAATTTATAATTATTATATATTATACATTTAACACATATATATTAATATCTATTCGAACTTTTATTTTAATTTTTTAAAATATAAACTATATATTTTATTATTTATTTAATATATAAAAGTACTAATTATATATTTATTTAATATAATATAATTAATATTTTTGGTTTGTAAACTATAATTTACAATGTGTAAACAACCGTTTTACAGATGTCGTGATGTAAAGTGTTAAGTCAAAGGTATATAAATCCTGAGTCCGTTCACTCATCTCTAGTTAGAGTCACTTTTGATGAGAAATAATAATTAGATTCGTCACTTGTGAAAGACCGGTTCTCTCAAAACTTACTTTTCTGATTTTGAAAAGTGTCTTCTTGTATCAAGGAAAAAAATACCAAAGACGAGCCATGGCTAACCGCAACATATTCTAGGATAATTATCTCCTATAGATAGTATGCATCCCATTTTTGTATTCTGACCCAGCTTGTTTGGTATGATGGTGGTCCAGATCAAAGACGAGCCATGGCTAACCGCAACATATTCTAGGATAATTATCTCCTATAGATAGTATGCATCCCATTTTTGTATTCTGACCCAGCTTGTTTGGTATGATGGTGGTCCAGATCAAAGACGAGCCATGGCTAACCACAACGTATCTTTAGCTACTACAACATGTGAGAGTTGGTCTAATTGATAGAAAGCCGAATTATCCATTTTGTGGTTGGCTCATATATATTTATGTGTGTCGAGTCTTTTTGCACACACCCCTTATTTTTCTTCTTATTCAAGTTTTTTTAATTTCTATGTTCTCCCCGAGTTTAGGTTTTTCATCTTCTAGCTCTAGGGTTTCATCAAGTTGATAATTCGGTAGTATTGGTTCTGGTTCTAGTCTGTTATACATCATCTTATTGTTGATCTATTTGAAGTTTAGTTGTTTTTATATCGATGGTTCTATTTTGTTGATTCTTTAGTTCTAGGTGTTATTGAGAGATATGCTACCATTTTTGATAGTTTGTTTTAGTTTAGTAAACGTTTTGTAAATAATTTCAAATGTGGAGAAACGTTAGCCTGGTCATTTATCTTTAGTGATTAAATAATAGCCAGTAGTTATACTCGCGCGTTGCGGCGGCAGCGTACGCGGCATAATAATTTTAAATTACGATTGTCTCGACTCAATTCCGAATTCAATCTACGTCAAAACGTAGAGTTACTCGAAATGTACATAAAGATGAGCACGGAACATTTTATGTTTCACCCAACTCGTTTGTGGAAAAAATTATGTTAGGACGTAGACAAACTCGAATGTACACCGAAACGTACATAAAAATAAGAGCGTAAGAAATTAGATTTTTTAAGTAAACGGTTAAACCTGAAGCTTTAAAAACCAAAGAGGGTCAAAGTGATATTTCTCAAAGTTTTACAAATAACGTAGACCTTAAAAGTAGCAATTCAAGAAACTTGAGGGGAGGTTAAGTAAATATGAAACTTTGGATTAATATATAGTACATGTGGCAAAAAGGACGGTTCGAGTTGGGCAAGGTATCGAGTCAAAACAATTCGGGTCAAGATGGGCTGATTTAGAAAACAGGTTAGGATTGGTACGGGTAGAGGTATCAAAGTGGGTGGGTTGGCTTACGTTGGTTGACGGGTCAGGAATTAAAAAAATAGCATGGGTATAGGTCGGAATTGATTTAAATTAGGATGAGTTCGGGTTAGACCGGGTTTTATTGAAACTTATGCAGGTGGTTGTTCAAGAAATAAAAAATTAATGAAAGAACAAAACCTTTCCATGAAAAAAGAACATGAAAAAAGAACAGCAGCAGTCAAACTCTATCAAAAATCAACTAAAGAATTAAGATTCAAAAGGTTAAATTGATAACGTACAGTTAAATTCTTCAACCCAAGAATGAATCATAAACCAAATTTGTGGATCAAAACTTTCCCCAAAATTCAAAAACCAAAATGAATACTTGATTCAAATTCAACACTTTTTTGCATCTAGTTTCTGCTTAGTCGTCTTCTTTTTACCGATTGGAGATCTGAAACTAACCCTCAAAATCATAACTCTTAAAATTAGAATTAATTACATCATCGAAATCACAAACCAAGATCAATGAATTAGAAACAAAAGTCAAAACCAAAAGATGAATCAAGTCATAACCTTGATTTCTACTTATTGGAACTACAACTAAGAAACTAGAATCGATGAATTAGAGACTAGAAGCCATAAACCTTGAAAATAGAATCGATTAAATGGGTTGTATAGAAAACCTTGAAATTGTGAAATCCACCCCAACCGATTAAGAAAACCAAGAGGAAGAGGGTTAAAAGATGAAGAAATCAAAATTTGATGGAGGTCTGAAATCAAAATCGAATTAGAGCAGCTGGACAAAGATTTAAAGATGCTATTTGAGAAATCACATTCGACGGTGGTCCGGTAGATACCGCATACCATATAACAATTCTGTCTTCTAACCTCCGGTTGTGATTCATCATCATTCGCCGTTAACAATTATTGGCCGGAAGTAGAACTAACATTGTGTTCCCGAGTTTACTTAACGTGAGATAAGAAGGGAAACACTTTCTTTTCCTTTCTCTTATTTTCTTTTCTTTCTTTTTCTTTCTCTTCATTTTCTTCCATTTTGAAAGAATTGATTTTAGCCTTTATTTTCCTTTCAAATCCTTCCATTTTCCTTTTTAAGTAAACTCGGGAACATGAATTTCTAACAATCCTTCCATTTTCTTCCATTAAAAAAAACTCTGGAACACAACTATTTTTCTTTCCTTCCACTTTCTTTTTTTCTCTCCTTAAATGAGATTCGGGAACACAACGTAAGAAGTGGAACTGAACTGTAACCAACAACAACCCGTTGTGATCTATTCTTAATTTTTATTCAGCCCATCCTAACCCGTTGTTATTTCACTTGTTTTACTTTAACCCATATTGTACCATTCTCAAATTTGCTCATGTCCAAGGAAGACCCATATGAACACAAAATTAAAATCTGGTTTACGAGTTAGCTTTGCTAAGTATAATATATAGATAAAAAAACCTATGATTTGAGAAAATAAATATTTTGACATCAACATGTAATACTTATAATCAATGCATTAGGTGCTTTCATTATGGTTTCTTAAGTATTAATAATATGTTATGTCAAAAACACATAATCCATTTATCTTTGTAGCAGAATATACAAATTCTAACTCAAAGACTATACAGTACTCGAAGAAATTAAAAAAAAGAGCTTTTGACATCAGAAATCAAACTAATAAATTATCAACACAATGACCTAGTATACACCAAGAACACTCAACTCACATTCAAGAACTCAACAATGAATCGGATGCAAAAGACCCTAACCGGGAAGGAGATTAGACTAAATCGAGATTAACAAACTGTAAAAGATAAATGAACACAAAGAAATAGATGAACAATATACCAAAGAATTATTTGGCTGATGAACATCTTGAATAGGTGATGATCTCCTATTGGGCTACGGTTCTTCTTTAGCAACATATATTCATGCGAAGGAAGTCCAGGTTATGTAAATCAGCAACCCAAGTGCAAAGCCCAAAATCACATTCATTTAGCCCAATTAGCCCATGCGTAATCCAGTAATCCAACTCGATGTCATCCATTTTACATGCAAGAAATAAAGTACATGTTAGAGACAAAACTACTAATATGTTTGTTATTAAATTAAACTATACATATATTTCAACGTGTCCATAAACAAATAAACACAGCTATCAAAAATCTTACAGGAGAGTAAGGTTTAAAGAGAATGCGAATAAGGTTTGAAGAGATTAAGATAAGAGGAGAGTAAAGGGGCGGTTTTTTTAAAGCATAATTTACTGTTATGTTTGAAAATTTTAAGATCATTCTTAAAAATTTCATAAATTAAAAATTTTCATAAATGAAACGGATGTAGCAATACGAAAATTGTATGGAGTACGATACGTTATGATGTGCCCCATATTTTGTAAATCTTTTGAAAGCAACATTTTAAATTATATGAGTTTTTAAATGATATATATATATATATATATATATATGTATGTATGTATGTATGTATGTATGTATGTATGTATGTATGTATGTATGTATGTATGTATGTATGTATGTATGCATGCATGCATGTATGTATGTATGCATGTATGTATGTATGTATGTATGTATGTATGTATGTATGTATGTATGTATGTATGTATGTATGTATATGTATGTATGTATGTATGTATGTATGTATGTATGTATGTATGTATGTGTGTGTGTGTGTATATGTACTTTTTAGAAATAGTTACAATTGATACGCATATATCAATTTATAAACTTTAAATTCATTTAAAAAACTTGAGTAAAGTCTTATTTACATAATTTTTAATTTCTTTTAAGTTAATAGATCTCTTGTATCCTATATTCCTATAAGTAAAATAATATATAGGAAACAACTTTTTCAACCCTTTTTTTGGGACATTAAAATACTTTTAATTTTGTTTAAAACTAAGTTACACAAAAGAATCCTTAATTCTTATCATAAACTATCAAGTGACACATAGGAAGCGAATAATCTAAAAATATAAACAAAAAACAAATAAGTTTTTATTAATAGAAAAGTAAATATGAATTTAAATAAAGGACTCAATATGCATATTAATCAAATGAGAAGTGTTATCTTTTATAAATTTTGTGAATGTCTTATTATTTGTATATGTAGAAAATTGCGGCAAGGCTTTGTGTTGTGGAGGGCGCGAGCCAGGTGGCTTGCCACTCTGGTCGCGTAGACCATTACATGTTGGCCGAATGGGGGGTGATCACGGGACGTGGGCCTGGTAGCGGTTGGTTTAGACCGTTGGTATTTGGTGGGTTTAAAAAAAAACGTTAGGCTCATTAAAATAAAATAACAAAATTTTTAAATTTCATTTTTTACCTATATATACACGTCTTCATTTTTTATTCAAATCATCCCATTTTACTCTATTTCTTTCTAGCATTATATAAAAAAATATTTTGTCACAACCATGAAATAGAGTTCCTCTTCATTTGATTCTTTCGAAAAAGACGAACTCATTTTTAAACAAAAAAGATGCCGATCAAGTATTTGATCGAGCAGTCTCAACGTAAACGATCACTAACAAGATCTTCACCTCTAAATCGTGACCGAGTGAGTGCTAACAATGCTTGGGTAAGACGCTACTTTCCCTCTGATTGCATTTATGACAAAGAAAGTTTTAGAATACATTTCCGTTTGAGTAGACATATATTTATATGTATATCAAATGATTTGTTAGAGCGAATTTTTTAACAAAGAGAAGACGCTAGAGATATAACCGAATTCATCATTTTTCAAAAAGTTGCGACAACACTTCGACAACTAGCGTACGGTATTACTTCGGACGCGTTGGATGCGTATTTACAGATGTCCAATAAATTGCCCATGATTCACTTGAAATATTTTGTCTAGGTATATGAATATTTCCTTAGTTTTAAAATATTTTAAAGTGTGTATTATTGATCAGTCTCATTTGGTCGACAACCTTATCGATGGCATCGAACCCCCTCAATCCTTTTATGCAAATGAAGAACATTTCAAATACGGGTACTACCTAGTTGATGGAATTTACAATCACTTGAAGAGAAACGAGAGTACTTAACAAAGAAGCAATAATCGACAAGAAAATACATTAAAAGAGCTTTTGGAATTTTAAGAAAACGCTTTCATCTGATCGCAAACCCGAGATAGTTTTGGACAAGGGAGAAAATAATGATCATAGTCCATACTTATCTTATTTACATAACATGATTTTAGAAGACGAGGGTAAGACTATTTGTCAAACTAACAAGGAGATATTCCCCCACTACAATCGACAATCACCAATCAAATACGCAGAAGCCCTAGTCATGAATTAGTCGAGCGTTTGCGGACTAGACAATCTGATGATATTGTTTTTAAAAAAATATTTAATGTTTTCTAATTATATTATTTTAACATTTTGTTTTTAATTTTATGTATTTAGATGGTTTTTTAAAACTAAAACAAGTAAATTAAGTAATTCGTGAGAGTCCCTGATCACTCGAACCACAACATGGTCAGGCTACTTAATCATGGACTCTATCCGGTGTTCAATCAACATCACATGGAGCAATATTAGATGATAATATATTAAGGGACTATATCTTACAACACATAGCCTGATATGTTTTCTATCAACATTGCTTGGCCTTATCCCGGGTGAGTTTTCTTTCTTTTTTTTATTTTTAATAATAGGCTTGATTTATTTAATTTGTTTCATTTAAAAAACATTAATACATGCACATATTTTAGTAAACTCATTTGGGTATGCATATATCTAATTTGGGTTGACCCAAAAACATAACTAAAACAACAAGCGATATGCAATGTTACAAGAGACATTTTGTTTTTATAGTAAACTCCTTGGATCATCCATAATAGTTTATCTTTTTGGTGTTTTGGGGGCGAGATAAGTGTGAGGTGGATGAGAGAAAGATGAGCTGGTGGAAAAGATCATGGTGAATAACACTAAAACACCTCAAAGTTCATGATGAGAGACAGGATGAGATGGTGGAAAACCAACTTTGGAGGGGAGGGGGATTGTATTTTAGGGAGAGAAAAAAGTCAAAACATTGCAACTGAAGGGTTAGGTCCTGTTTGGTTGGGTCTGACCAGACCCGGTCAGACGTTCACGTCTGACTCGTCAGACCTGGAGTGTTTGGTTGTTTGCCTTTTACCGAAGAAGAGATCTGACCGAAGCTCCTACCCGGTCAGACCTCAACCATAATCTGACCCGCGGTCAGACGTGAAGGTGGAGTGACCGAAGGCTTGATATCGACAGGGGAACGATGTCGACGGGTGGAACGATGTCGACGGGTGTCGAAGGGTGTCGAAGGGTGTCGACGGGCTTGCGGTTCCCCATGAGCTTGTCATTGTCATCGTCATCACCGAACCTCATCCCCCTGAGCTCCGATCTGTATGGTGATGGAGATTAGTGTGGTGGTCTCTGATCTGTGGTCTGTGACCGATCCTCATCCCCATGAGCTTGTCATCGTCATCGTCATCACTGAACCGGCTTGCGGTGAAGTCGGTTTTGAACGATTTTGATGTCGATGAAGCCCATGAGCTCACGGGTGGTGGTCTGTGATCGAACCGGCTTACGGTGAAGTCGTACGGTTGGCGGTAGTGGTTGGTGGTGATGTCACCGGAGATGAGGAACTCCGGCGAGAGGGTGGTGGTGAGGGCGGCTAGCAAGATCTGGTTCATACATTGGGGAATGGGGAATGAGAGAAAGTGTGGGGGGAAAGGGTTTAAACAGTTGTATTTTGATGTCCTTTGCCAATTGTTCATAATTTTAAGGTTTTTATTTTAGAAACTTTCCTTTGTACAACCAAACACACCTATTGGTTCAGACCACTTATTGGTTCAGACCACTTATTGATTCAGACATCTTACCGGTTCAGACTTCTTACTGGTTCAACATAAAATGTTTTTTAACACCTCAAAATTTGATCTTATTGGCCTGCCCTAAGAGTCTTTATAATACCCATACTAATAATAATAATAATAATAAAAGTTCAGGGGGTATTTGTGCCATTTTGAAAACTTGTTTTTATAACTTTGTGTACAAAATAAAAGAAACATGAAACCACAGGGACCTAATGTGTAAATATTCAAAAAAAAACAACTGCTTTCTTCTTCTTCCATTCGAAACCACGAGCTAGACCACTTTCCAGCAATTGATTCCACCCAACTTGCAATAATGCAAATAAATTAATCAACAAGATCGGTTATATGTTCCCTAAACTAGTGGTACATCAAATTGCGTCTAAAACACTACAAAACACCACCATTGGCCTCATCCTCGTCGCGGATCTGCAACCAAGTCAAAATCCATCCTCCGGCCAATTTGATGCGAATTTGATAGAGGGCTTTTCATCATCGAAGTCATTAGAAACTATCTGTACAATTAATTGGATTATCATCATCGTTTGGATAGCAATCGAACTTCACAGCAGTCGCGACCTGTTCTTCGGGTGTTCATCTTCAATTCGAAACGAAATCAGGTAATTGGACATACATACATGCTTGATTTTAGTCTAGGAATGAAAGCCCCATGCTTAATTTCATAAACAACTGCGAATTGATATTCAATTTTGGATTAGATGAAACTAGGGTTCATACGGTTTGGAATTTGGGGATTTTGGATTCGGGATTCGTTAGCAGGTAATTGAACAAACCTATTAGCTCGATTTTGGATGGGGATTAAAAGCCCTATGAATTTGAACATTAACATCATCGAATTGAGGTTCAATTTGGATTGATTCGATCTAGGGCTTTTATGTGAAATTGGGGTTGATTGAAACTAAGTTTTAAAACCAATTGGAACCAATCTTAACTGCGGCTGAGGCCTTTAGTTCAGTGGTATGTGTGAGGGTTGGTGAGTTTAAGGTCACGGGTTCAAACCCGAGCCCCTGCCATATTTTTTTATAGCCTTTTTAACCTTTTAAAAATATGTAAAAATTACTAAAAATTATAAAAATTCTTTTATGAACTCTGTTTATTTTTTTAAAATCATCAACCTTATTTCTGTAATTTTCTTTAAGTTTAAACCTTTATAAAACAATATAACAAAGGCTTTTGGTTTAGTTATTTTTATGGATTTCTGTTAAATAAATGGTAAAAATCTGATTAAATATAAAACTTCTTTTATAAAAGCACCTAATTAATTTCTGTAAGTTAGTTTATTAAAACCTTAACAATTCTTATATATATATATATTGTTAACGAACGTTGTAAATAGTTATTTTGTTTAAAAATAAGCTTTAAATAGTCGATATAGTCCCGTATTTTATAGCCAACTTACAGAGGCCATAACTTCTTCATAACAGATCCAAATCAGTTAAACCTTATGTCCATGACGAAGTTCGTCGAAAAAAAAATCTGTTGATATATAAAACATAGAAAAACTCATTCGTTTAGACCTCTAAATAGTCGTTTTCGTAACAGCTAGCAGTTCTGCGCAGCTGTAAAGATCCACGTTTTTCTCATATTTCGGTAATCCAAATCAGAAACTTTTCTAAATGAAAGTTGTTTAGAAATCACTAATCTAGTAAACTGGAGATTTTCAGAATTTTTAAACGTGTTTAGTATTTTTAACGAGTGCGAAAAGACAGGGGCAGAACTGGAATTTTTCCAATTTAAAATTTGGAAAATCCAAACTATAATTTGCGTTACGTTATCGTAGGTTCTCGCGGCGTTAACCGAGCTTAGACCTTGTTTCTGATTATTGTCATTAGTGTATAAGGTACGGACTCTTGGTTATCTTTATCATAGTATAAATTCTGTTCCGTTACTTTGTAGTACGGATTTTTGATACATTGTTTCCGTTAATATGACTCGTTTAGCTTTTGTTATTCGTACATCATTATTATATAATTATGCTCCGATTCGTTCGACTCATTAGTGTTATTTGTTGAGACATGTAGCATGCAGTATATATTTATAAGTTGTACTCATTATTGCATGTTCCTATAAATGTTCTGTTGATATGTTATATGTTGGTAGTTGTACTACCATTTGATTTGATACTCTGTTACCCGAGCTCTCCGACATATCATTGTGGCGTCAATGATGTGACACTTTTCGTGACGGTGTGTAATAAATAGTTCACGGCG
This sequence comes from Flaveria linearis, assembly GCA_024085815.1. NCBI lineage: Eukaryota > Viridiplantae > Streptophyta > Magnoliopsida > Asterales > Asteraceae > Flaveria > Flaveria linearis. Next base: position 41,386,214 of record CM044012.1, read on the forward strand.
TCTCCGTTAACACGTTAGTACTCAGGTAGTACTTTGGCCATAATATCTGGGAGGCGGATGGATCGATCCTAGTTTAGTTCAGTTCAGTTCAGTTCCGGGGATGGAATCATGTGTGTACGCCCCACACACCATCTCATTAGTGCATAGTCTAGCTAGCTATGTACTTATCAGTTCAGTTTCGGCTCTGGGTACTTCTTATATTACACGACTTATTTTGTTTGTATATACGCGTCGTGTAGATCAGTTCAGTTCAGTATTACATGTTCAGTTCAGTATCTGTATTATATGTTTAGAATCAGATTTCCGTTTCAGTATCATATGATCCGTTCAGTATCAGATATCAGTATGTTATGCTTCGTATCATTACTATTGTTATTTCCGTCACTGAGCGACTTTTGGCTCAGCCGTATTTTCTTTTGTGGTGTTTTCTTATTTGATTATAGGTAATCAGTGTATTTCGGGAAATCAGTGAAGAGTGGTTGAAGATCAAGATTGTATTTTTCTTTATTTGATGTAATGAATAACTTAATTAGGTTCTTTCGGATTATCTGGTTTGCTTGAAATTATCTCTTTAATATTATGGATTTGGTTTTTGATTTGATATTTGTAATAGTGACACGTCAGCCTCTCCGGGTTGGGGTGTTACAGTTATGGTATCAGAGCAAAGGCTCTTTCCTGTAGAAAACTTAAACATTAAAATAAACTTGTGAGGTAATGGGTAGACGTTGGGTTAGGATCTAATTTTGTTCCCAATCTAAATTCCAATGTTCACCCGTGTATCTTCATTTCAGATGGCTCCTAATAGACGTGTGAACAACCGTAATAACTCGAACGGCCCCTCATCGGATACTCCTCTTGAAACCCTCGTTGCTAATGCTGTAAACGCAGCTATTTCTGGGATACTCCCTAACCTGATGACTCAGACTGCTCAAACAGTCATCCAGCAGATGCAACAAGCAAATTCGGAGGGAAACAACACAGGACCTCCACCCGGTGGAAATAACTCAGAGCCACCTTCTGGCGGGAACAACACAGGAGCACCTTCCGGTGATAATACAGCACCACCCCGTGATGGTATTCATGTCTGGTTGGAACATTTTCAGAAGCAAAGGCCTAAGTCTTTCAGTACTTCTAGTGATCCGGTCGAGGTGCAAAATTGGATCAGTCATATTGAGAAATTGTTTGAGGTACTTGGTATAGAGGACGTATTACATACATATATATGTCTTGTCCGATACTGATAGTAAACGCTCTAGGTATGATCTCCAGTATCCTTTGCATAGGAAAGCGGGATATTTATGTCTTGTTTGATACGGGCGCTACGCATTCTGTCGTATCTCTTTTGTTTGCTAAGTACTTAAGGACTACACCGACTGCGTTAGAACACGCTTTGGCTATTACTACTCCATTAGGAGATTCGACTATCATCTCGCATGTCTATAGAGACTGTCCGATCAGAATCGAGTCTATTATTCGTAAAGCTGATTTGTTTCCTGTGCAAATGAGTGACTTTGATGTCATACTTGGTATGGACTGGTTAACTCGACATCACGTTACTATTGAATGCCAGACTCGTCGTGTCTTATTTGGAAATCCTCAATGCCCTGAACTCGTTTATCAAGGGACTCAGCCTCGGAAATCGTTGAAAATCATCTCTGCGTTTAAGGCTCAGAAACTCTTATCGCACGATTGCGTGGGATTCCTAGCTTCAGTGAAAGCTACATCTTCTGAAAAGCCGAACATATCTGATTATCCGATTGTATGTGATTTTCCTGACGTGTTTCCTGAGGAGTTACCCGGACTTCCACCAGATCGCGAAGTAGAATTCACTATTGATCTTATTCCAGGTGCTGAGCCGATTTCTAAGGCACCGTATCGTATGGCACCTATGGAGCTTAAGGAGTTAAAGGAGCAGTTACAGGAATTACTAGATTTGGGATTTATTAGACCAAGCGTCTCGCCTCGGGGCGCACCGGTCCTATTCGTGAAGAAGAAAGATGGTTCTTTGAGACTCTGCATCGACTACAGAGAACTCAACAAGATCACTATCCGTAATCGTTACCCTCTGCCTCGTATTGATGATTTATTTGATCAGCTTCAGGGTGCAAAGTGTTTCTCTAAAATCGATCTGAGGTCTGGTTACCATCAGCTAAAGATCAAGGATTCTGACGTCCCTAAATCTGCCTTCCGTACTCGGTATGGTCACTATGAGTTCCTGGTTATGCCGTTCGGATTCACTAATGCCCCGGCCGTATTCATGGACCTAATGAACCGAGTCTTCCGCAAGTTCCTCGATAAGTTCGTCATTGTATTTATTGACGACATCTTAATTTATTCTAAAAGTAAGGAGGAGCATGAGAATCATCTTCGTATCGTGCTCGAAACACTACGTGAAAAGAAGCTTTATGCTAAATTTTCAAAGTGTGAATATTGGCTGAGCAAGGTAGCCTTTTTGGGTCATGTCGTTTCCGCGGATGGTATTATGATGGACCCTGCTAAAATAGAGGCGATCACTAAGTGGCCTAGACCTACCTCGGCCACAGAAGTCCGTAGTTTCCTTGGCCTTGCTGGTTACTACCGCAGATTTGTCGAAGGTTTTTCTGTTATAGCTTTACCCCTTACGCAACTGTTAAGGAAAGGGGTTAAGTACTCTTGGAATGATGAACGAGAGAAAAGTTTTGAAGAGCTCAAGAAAAGATTGGTGTCTGCTCCTGTTCTCACACTTCCATCTGGCACGGGTGGATATCAGATTTACAGCGATGCCTCTAAAAAGGGACTTGGATGTGTGCTAATGCAGCATGGTAAGGTCATTGCTTATGCTTCACGGCAGTTGAAACCTTACGAGGTTAATTATCCTACGCATGATCTTGAACTCGCTGCTGTTATTTTCGCGTTGAAAATATGGCGTCACTATCTTTACGGAGAGACTTGTGATATTTTTACTGATCACAAGAGCTTGAAATATATCTTCACACAAAAGGAACTAAATATGAGGCAGAGAAGATGGTTAGAGTTGTTAAAAGATTATGATGCCAATATTCAATATCATCCAAGAAAGGCCAATGTGGTGGCTGATGCTCTTAGCAGGAAGAGCTCAGGAACAGTAGCCTCCCTACAGCTACAACCACACAACATTACCGATCTTGATAGATTGGGTATTGGCCTACATATTGGCAGGAGCAACGGATATCTCGCTACACTCCAGATTGAGTCAGACTTAATATCCCGAATTAAGAACGCACAGAAAGACGATGGTGAACTCTGGGCAATCTTACAGAATGTGGAGATTGGTAAACAATCAGAATTCCAAGTAGATGAGCATGGAGTAATCTGGTGTGGTAAACGTTTATGTGTGCCTAATGAGTCTTCTCTTCGGGAATCGTTATTAGCTGAGGCACATAGTTCTCCGTTTTCTATCCATCCTGGATCTACTAAGATGTATCGTGATCTTCGTCAGAATTTCTGGTGTAATGGTATGAAAGAAGACGTGGCTAGATTTGTTAGCAGATGTCTTACTTGTCAACAAGTTAAGATTGAGCATCAAAGAGCTAGTGGACTGCTTCAGCCACTACCTATTCCAGTATGGAAATGGGATGATATTTCCATGGATTTTGTAACCGGGTTACCAAAAACATTCAAGAAGAATGATGCGATATGGGTTGTGGTAGACAGATTGTCAAAGTCGGCTCATTTTCTACCTATTCAGCAGGGATTCTCAGTTAGCAAACTATCTGAAGTGTTTATGCGAGAGACTATCAGACTTCATGGCACTCCAGTCTCTATTGTTTCTGATCGAGACCCGAGATTCACGTCTCTTTTTTGGAAGGGCTTACAAGCCTCGTGGGGGTACTAAGTTGAGGTTTAGCACGACGTTTCACCCTCAGACAGACGGTCAGTCAGAACGTACTATTCAGACTCTTGAGGACATGCTTCGAGCATGTGCCTTAGAGTGGACTGGGAATTGGGATGAATATTTATGTTTGGTCGAGTTTGCTTACAACAATAGTTGGCAAGCTAGCATTGGCATGGCACCTTTCGAATTATTGTATGGTCGTAAATGTAGAGCACCTATTTGTTGGGAAGAGGTCGGTGAAAGAGTCATCGAAGGACCCGAGTTAGTTCAGATCACGAATGAGAAAGTTGCTATTGCTAGAGAAAAGTTAAAGGAAGCTCAAAGTAGACAGAAAAGCTATGCAGACCGACACCGTTGACTTTTGGAGTTTAAGGTCGATGACAAAGTATTCCTGAAGGTTTCGCCTTGCAAAGGCGTACGACGTTTTAGTCTAAAAGGGAAACTTAGTCCACAGTTTATCGGACCATTTGAAATTCTAGAAAGAGTTGGTGAGGTTTCGTATCGTTTGGCTTTACCACCTCAACTATCACATGTGCATAATGTCTTCCATGTATCTCTTTTAAAGGGATACAATTATCACCCTATTCACGTGGTTAACTATCCGCTTCATCTAATTCGTGAGGACTTATCGTTCGAAGAGGAACCCGAGGCCATACTTGACCGACAAGAACGCATTATGCGTAAGAAAATTATACCTTTTGTTAAGGTATTATGGAAAAACCATTCCGAACGTGAAGCTACATGGGAGATGGAAGATGCAATCCGTTCCTAATATCCGAATCTTTTTACAGCTTCGTACTTGGTTTTTATTAATGTACTTTTGACATATTCTGGCTTTACGCTATAAAGATATCAGTTATGAATTTCTGACCATCAGACTATCTGTTTCTATTTTTGTGATTAGCTCCGTCTTTACGTCTAAATGATTACGAGTTATCTCATTCACTCGTTGATTCTTTATCACTCCGTGTACGTATGTCATTTCTTGGTTTGATCTGTACCTAGCAATTTCGTGGACGAAATTATTTTAAGGGGGTAGAATTATAATACCCATACTAATAATAATAATAATAAAAGTTCAGGGGGTATTTGTGCCATTTTGAAAACTTGTTTTTATAACTTTGTGTACAAAATAAAAGAAACATGAAACCACAGGGACCTAATGTGTAAATATTCAAAAAAAAACCAACTGCTTTCTTCTTCTTCCATTCGAAACCACGAGCTAGACCACTTTCCAGCAATTGATTCCACCCAACTTGCAATAATGCAAATAAATTAATCAACAAGATCGGTTATATGTTTCCTAAACTAGTGGTACATCAAATTGTGTCTAAAACACTACAAAACACCACCATTGGCCTCATCCTCGTCGCGGATCTGCAACCAAGTCGAAATCCATCCTCCGGCCAATTTGATGCGAATTTGATAGAGGGCTTTTCATCATCGAAGTCATTAGAAACTATCTGTACAATTAATTGAATTATCATCATCGTTTGGATAGCAATCGAACTTCACAGCAGTCGCGACCTGTTCTTCGGGTGTTCATCTTCAATTCGAAACGAACTCAGGTAATTGGACATACATACATGCTCGATTTTAGTCTAGGAATGAAAGCCCCATGCTTAATTTCATAAACAACTGCGAATTGATATTCAATTTTGGATTAGATGAAACTAGGGTTCATACGGTTTGGAATTTGGGGATTTTGGATTCGGGATTGGTTAGCAGGTAATTGAACACACCTATTAGCTCGATTTTGGATGGGGATTAAAAGCCCTGTGAATTTGAACATTAACATCATCGAATTGGGGTTCAATTTGGATTGATTCGATCTAGGGCTTTTATGTGAAATTGGGGTTGATTGAAACTAAGTTTTAAAACCAATTGGAACCAATCTTAACTGCGGCTGAGGCCTTTAGTTCAGTGGTATGTGTGAGGGTTGGTGAGTTTAAGGTCACGGGTTCAAACCCGAGCCCCTGCCATATTTTTTTTATAGTCTTTTTAACCTTTTAAAAATATGTAAAAATTACTAAAAATTATAAAAATTCTTTTATGAACTCTGTTTATTTTTTTAAAATCATCGACCTTATTTCTGTAATTTTCTTTAAGTTTAAACCTTTATAAAACAATATAACAAAGGCTTTTGGTTTAGTTATTTTTATGGATTTCTGTTAAATAAATGGTAAAAATCTGATTAAATATAAAACTTCTTTTATAAAAGCACCTAATTAATTTCTGTAAGTTAGTTTATTAAAACCTTAACAATTCTTATATATATATTGTTAACGAACGTTGTAAATAGTTATTTTGTTTAAAAATAAGTTTTAAATAGTCGATATAGTCCCGTATTTTATAGCCAACTTACAGAGGCCATAACTTCTTCATAACAGATCCAAATCAGTTAAACCTTATGTCCATGACGAAGTTCGTCGAAAAACGAATCTGTTGATATATAAAACATAGAAAAACTCATTCGTTTAGACCTCTAAATAGTCGTTTTCGTAACAGCTAGCAGTTCTGCGCAGCTGTAAAGATCACGTTTTTCTCATATTTCGGTAATCCAAATCAGAAAATTTTTTAAATGAAAGTTGTTTAGAAATCACTAATCTAGTAAACTGAAGATTTTCAAAATTTTTAAACATCGTTTAGTATTTTTAACGAGTGCGAAAAGACAGGTGCAGAACTGGAATTTTTCCAATTTAAAATTTGGAAAATCCAAACTATAATTTGCGTTACGTTATCGTAGGTTCTCGCGGCGTTAGCCGAGCTTAGACCTTGTTTCTGATTATTGTCATTAGTGTATAAGGTATGGACTCTTGGTTATCTTTATCATAGTATAAATTCTGTTCCGTTACTTTGTAGTACGGATTTTTGATACGTTGTTTCCGTTAATATGACTCGTTTAGCTTTTGTTATTCGTACATCATTATTATATAATTATGCTCCGATTCGTTCGACTCATTAGTGTTATTTGTTGAGACCTGTAGCATGCAGTATATATTTTATAAGTTGTACACATTATTGCATGTTCTTATAAATGTTCTGTTGATATGTTATATGTTGGTAGTTGTACTACCATTTGATTTGATACTCTGTTACCCGAGCTCTCCGACATATCATTGTGACGTCAATGATGTGACACTTTTCGTGACGGTGTGTAATAAATAGTTCAAGTCGTCTCCGTTAACACGTTAGTACTCAGGTAGTACTTTGGCCATAATATCTGGGAGGCGGATGGATCGATCCTAGTTCAGTTCAGTTCAGTTCAGTTCCGGGGGATGGAATCATGTGTGTACGCCCCACACACCATCTCATTAGTGCATAGTCTAGCTAGCTATGTACTTATCAGTTCAGTTTTGGCTCTGGGTACTTCTTATATTACACGACTTATTTTGTTTGTATATACGCGTCGTGTAGATCAGTTCAGTTCAGTATTACATGTTCAGTTCAGTATCTGTATTATATGTTTAGAATCAGATTTCCGTTTCAGTATCATATGATCCGTTCAGTATCAAATATTAGTATGTTATGCTTCGTATCATTACTATTGTTATTTCCGTCACTGAGCAACTTTTGGCTCAGCCGTATTTTCTTTTGTGGTGTTTTCTTATTTGATTGTAGGTAATCAGGGTATTCCGGGAAATCAGTGAAGAGTGATTGAAGATCAAGATTGTATTTTTCTTTATTTGATGTAATGAATAACTTAATTAGGTTCTTTCGGATTATCTGGTTTGCTTGAAATTATCTCTTTAATATTATGGATTTGGTTTTTGATTTGATATCTGTAATAGTGACACGTCAGCCTCTCCGGGTTGTGGTGTTACATTCTTTGTAAACAATATCATATTAATTTTTATCTCCATACCTGTAATTGTTTTCATCTAAAAAAGAAGTAGATACTCATTACATTCACATTCGACTAAGCCTTCCATCACTCTCTCCCTATCTCTTAATCGGAGCCTTTACTTACTCAGCGCTATAGTTTGACCAAAAGACTTAAGAATCATGACAAGCCGACAATCCTACTCATTTTGATATATCAAATGGTATGAAGCTTTAGACACAAGTTTTTTATTGCAACATCTTATTCATGTAATCATCTTTGTTGGTCAAAAACCATATTTAAAATTTAAATCCTATCTTAAATTAGCTAAATTTACACTTGTTTGGTTCAAACTAAGAATTTTGTATCACTGAACATACACAATATATTTGTGAGTACAAATGACAAAAAGCAATATGTCATCCAGACATCTGAGCAGAAACGACGGTAACCAAAACAAAATTGTGATATAAACTTATTTACTTGTAGATAACTTTAATAAAGAAATACTATCTAGCTCATTATTTGTATACATTTATCTACTAGCCACCAAGATCAAGAACCACTGCCCACCACCCACCACCACCATCACCAATCACCACCGCCCACCACCATCATCAGCATTGGCCACCACCAGCACCACCGGTTGCCACCACCACCGGCCACCATGCATCACCGACATCGGCCACACCACTAATTACCAACGGTCACCACCAACGCCACAACCACTGCCATTGGCCGACACCACCATTGGCCACCACCACCATCGAGAACCACCACCAACCATCACCACCATAACCATTTTTACGTTTTATTCTTTCTTCTTTTTCTACCTTAACAAATAATACAAAATAATGATTCATTACATTCTTATAGAGTAATCAAACTATATAATTAAAGTTAGTAATTAATTTCATTCTCTAATCGATTCAATTCCCTCGTCTATTTCATTTATTTGTTCATTATATTATTCCATACCAAAAGCAATATGTCATCCAGACATGGTGACTAAACCAAAATTATGATAAAAACTTATTTATTTATAGATAACTTTAATAAACAAATACTCTCTAGATCATGCTTTTGTATATACTAGTAGGGTATTGGGCGATGCAGCGGGTGAAAAAAATTTAAAATAATTAAATAGTTTAAAAGATAATTAACGCATTAAAGCAATACACAAATAAACAAATAAAACATTTAAAAAAATTGAAAAAAAAATTCAGTACTCATTTTATTTAGTAGATAACTTTAATAAACAAATACTCTCTAGATCATGCTTTTGTATATACTAGTAGGGTATTGGGCGATGCAGCGGGTGAAAAAAATTTAAAATAATTAAATAGTTCAAAAGATAATTAACGCATTAAAGCAATACACAAATAAACAAATAAAACATTTAAAAAAATTGAAAAAAAAAATTCAGTACTCATTTTATTTAGTAGTGAAGTAATCTCATTATGATGATATCAATTTAATTAAAATGTTCGCATATCCGAATGATTTCAGCTGTGTTGGCTCACCACCATTCGTCATCAAGAGGAAACCCATGAACATCCGCTATTTCTTGTTGATTGACCACCACATCTTCCAGACGTTGGTTTTCGTAACTATTCTTCACTTTGATAGAATCGTCGGTAGCTACAACAGGTTTCGAAACTGAAAAGACAATAAATATTTTAGTTTATTACATGTGATTTTATCATAACTAACAATGTTAAATAATATAAATAATTAAATAGAATTATAATTTCATAAGTTAAAGTGATATCTTACAAATCTTCCAAAATATTATTTGTCTCCTTCATATTGGATTTTTATATTATGTAAAAGTAAATAGAATAAGTCGGTGTGCAGTAAATTGTGCCATTATTTTATAAATAAAAGAACTTCTGTCCGTAGAAAAATACAAAGATTATTAATGAAAAATGACATTAAAGAACATAAAACATATGCCAAAAAATTTAAAGATAATAGTCTTAGGTTTTGACACACATACATTTTATCTATCATGTAAAACTTTCGGATAAACAACATTTGACGTGTACATTCTGGTCCGTCTAATTTTTTTGGAAGGGTGTACTAACATTTTTGTATTTTCCTGTGATATCCCTCTTAATAAAGTAACATAAAGTTGTCCATGCGAAAAAACAAATTTCGAAAGATAAACACCAACATGGAAAATAGTTTGAACTTGAGTTTTATTGATTGTCATGGAAAAGCTAAGTTGAATGGGAACTGTTTTCGCTTCAACTTGAAAGGGAACATGTCTTATTCATTTAGTAGAAAGAAAATAACTTCACTTATTAGTAGTTCAAATTTGTTAATTTTTTACGACATCAGTTAGTATGAAGGTTTAAAGATGTTTTTTTATTCACTATTACCTCATAACTTAAACTTCATTTAATATAAAGAAAATAATTTCATTTATTAGAATTCAAGTTTGTTAAATATTTATGTAAATTATGTTTGTTATCTGCTATATATGTGTACAATAATATGATGGGTATTTAATTCAAAATTTAAAAAATCAATATTTACGTAAATTACTCAGTGGTGGTACCTTTCACCTTTAAAGTTAATATATGTGTACAGTTAGTATAAATATTTAAATTTGTCTAAAGTTGTTTATTACTCAATGTGTACAGTTAGTATAAATATTTAAAGTTTTTTTTATTCAGTATTACTTCATAATTTAAACTTCATTTTAGCAGAAAGAAAATAAATTCCCTTATTAGTAATTCAAATTTATTAAATTTTTATGGTAGCAGTTAGTATAAAGGTTTAAAGATGTTTTTTTATTCATTATACCTCATAATTTAAAATTTATTTAATAGAAAGAAAATAAATTCACTTATTAGTAACTCAATTTTGTAAATTTTTACGTAAGTTTAATATAAAGGTTTAAAGTTATTTTTTATTCATTATTACCTTATAATTTAAACTTTATTTAATAGAAAAAAAACAACTTCACTTATTACTAATCAAAATGCTTATATGTTCCATCTAATAATTGGTTACTAAATCTTTAAAATAATGGATAGTGTTGAATAGCTGGTTCTTAAATTCCTAAAATAATATAAATTTAAATTATTAAATAGTTTAAATTTGTTAAACTTTTATGTAAGTGTTATTAAGTGTATGATTATTAGAGCATTCACATCATATTCTTTATTTTTATCCTTATACTTACACTAAAAAGAACTATTTTTTCTCTCTCCTTTCAATTAAATAATATTTTTCAATACCTTTATTATTATCTTTTCTCTCTCCTTCACTCACAACCACTTTTAAAAATATTAAAAAATTATAAGAGTTGAACAGTGAATCTTTAAATTTACAGATGAATAGTAATATTTTCTCTCTCCTCCACTCACAACCACCCAAAACCATACCATATAATTTAAAACTCTACTCACATATTTTTAAAGAATGGGATGTGAATGCTCTTATATAAATAATTGTAAGTGGGTAATTCGTACATAATGATATAATTACTATTTTAATTTTAAAAATAGTTGTACCTTATAAATTAAATGAAATATATGTTTTAATTTTATGATATTTTAAAGTACTCCTCCAAAATGTTATATATATAGTATAAATATATTTAGAGATTTAGAGATACTTTTTATCAAAAAAAGAAGAAGAAACACGTAAGAAAATATTCCACAAATGAACCCATTTTAATACAAACATCCTAACCATAGAATCTAACGAGTAACGTCACTTAAAAGCTAAACCCACCCAGCCCTACCCGACCCGAGCCGACCCACTTCTCAGTAATCACCATTAATAAACCTCCATACCCTGCAATTACACACTAACACCTTCATTCATTCATTCATCCACCACTCTACGCTCCATTGATGCGTACGAGATCGAGCTGCGGGTGGTGAACAAGACATGTATGAAGCTCACAGAATCGTACCACTGTTTCTTGTCAATTTCCCTTTCCCAATTTTCAAGTAACTCATAGCCATAGCCATAGCCATAGCTTAACTGTTCCTCTTTCGCCCTCAATCAAATCACCAATGGAATCTCCACTCTCTCATCGATCATCGTGAACAATTCGTCCTCCACCAACCGCCTCCATTAATAGACTGTAAATCTCTGTTTATCTGTACGAACGCATTTCCACATTTTCACAGGTACGTGTATCTCTCGTCATCCCTCTGCATCCTTGAAACTCGATAATCCATTAACTTCTACAAAAACTTCTTAGGTTTCTGATTCGTTGAACAATCGATCGGATCTGTGTGTGTTTGTAGGTGATTGAGTACCGATCGATGGGGAACTGTCAAGCGGCGGAGGCAGCGACGGTGGTGATCGTGCATCCAGGGTACAAAATCGAGCGGATTTACTGGTCGGTGAGTGCTCGTCACGTCATGAACTCCAACCCTGGCCATTACGTCGCACAGGTGCTCAAATCGCCGGTGGTGAGATCGGAAAACGGATCGCCGGTGAAGCAGTTGAAGCTTCTTCAGCCGGATCATACTTTGCTTATCGGTCAAGTGTACAGGCTCATCAGCTACGAAGGTGACGTTCTACCTAATTCATGAGTCGTGATTATCGTAATGTTGTTGAATCGTTGATTAGGTTGCAAGTGTGTTGGATTTTTTTAGATGTTTTGAAGGAATTTGCTGCGAAAAAGTGCATGAAGCTCGGGAAGTTATTGATGGAACGAGGTGTGATTGAGCCGGAGAAGACGAAGCACACCGCCGGAGCTCCGGCGCCGGTGCAAAATATCAGTTCCGTCAAGGTAATCAATCGTATTTGATATTATTATTATTATTATTAAATCACAAATGTACAACTATGTTTGTTTAATTTGAAGAATAATCTGGCTTAACGTTAAAAGTTTTTGCTTAAAGTTAGACTCCAACAAAAAAAGCTCATCAATTTTAATTATATTTGGTATTTCACCTCTACCAATTCGCGTATTTCATATTATTTAGTCATCGAAATTACTGAATATCATGATATAGAATTTGATGGGGCAAACGAGATTTGAGAGGGATGACATACATAACATATCTTTGTGGTCCACGTCCTTTTGATTCTGCAAAGGGGCCAATGAATCTTTTGTCACTACAAGATCATAACTACTGTCAAATTCACCAAAATATTTTCCCTTAAAGTCACATGAATTCGTCGTCATTCTTTTTCTAATTTTAAAGATTGTTTAGATATTAAATAACAAGATTATAACTGTTTTTAAGAATTTTAAAGTTGTTTTTTTTGGGTTTTAGTTTTTGTTATCCTAGTATATTTTATAAAAATTTGTTGCCCTTCAAATAAATAAATAAACCGACTAAACTTGGAGTAAAATTAAGTTTTGATTGTTTTGGAGTGATGACATTCCAATTCCCAAGTTAAGCATTGGTTTTTCAGATCTATTTTAGAAAAATAAAATAATGAAAATAAGCTGTTGCCATGTCATCCTCATATGTGCATTCTTGATGTACGGGATGTTAATAAAAATATCCACACTCTGAGCCCTTATTTTTTCTAATAATTTTTTAATATATATACACACTCTCACGTGCACACACTTCTTATATACACGTATAGGTTATTATATATATAAATTGTTAAACTAATTTATTCACGTATATTTTAATTTGTATTGTTTACCCATACATATAGCCTATATATCTAAACAAAATACCACACTTACCTTTCTATATTTATATCGGTATTTCAAAGAGGAATAAGAACAATAACTATTATATTTATATTGTTTTTCTTTTAGTTTCCATATTTTATGATTAAGAAATTAAAATTTACATTCTTGTTCTGCATTTTAATGCAACATATAGTCTTTTTCAATTGATCATTGTCATACGCACACATATATATTGTTTTAAATTAGTTATGATTTTGTGATAATTATATAACTCTTATCTAGCACACGGAATACATGGTTTTCTAACTTAATGTTATAATATTATTATACTTCATGTAATTAGTTTACCTTTACAACATGTATTTAAGCTGTACCACTTTATTAATGTTTGCAAAACCATGTGTTTGTTCATTCTATCATTGGATGATGATGCTTACACTATTGAAATATGGGTTTTTTTTACACAAACACATATTACATATACACACATATAGTGTAAAGTATTTGTTTTTGTAAGTATATGGATTTATGGGGTCAATCTGTAATGGTGGATTTGACAAATTGCAGAATAGCATGAGAAGAAGAGGAAATGGTGGAAAAAAACAGCATCAAAGTCATGGTGGAAAACAGTGGAAACCAGCCTTGAAGAGTATTTCAGAGCTTGGGAATTAATCTATTGATTGAGGCATCTTTTGTTTTCTTGCTTCTTTCTACTGTCAATAAAAACTTAACTACATTCTGCTTTATTTAGTTTCTTTTAACCTTTAACTTCCAAAATAATATAATAATATTAAGTTATTTTCAAGAAAAAACTGTTTCTATATAATATAGTTCTTTTTTTTTTTTTTGTTAAAATAAGCTTTACAACTGTTATAATAAACCATGTATTTGCATGGTAAATCAAATTAATACGTTAGTTAAGAAAATTATTTTGATAAATCGTACATGTAGTTTTTTCCGCTTGTTATGTAAAATTTCAATTCTTTCTTGAAAACATTTTAAAGAACTCTACTTACGTGTCTTACTAAATGGGTGTATAGTTTGTGAAGAAAAAAATATAAATAATGTTTGCTTGTAAACATAGTTATAACTATTGTATTTTTTTTTCAAGAAAACAAGAACTTAAAAGTACATAATGTAACCGCTATGACAAGCCTCAAATTCAAAATAAGAATGAAAAATAATTCCTGAATTAGTAACACGGATTCTTTAGCTGTCCAAACTTATGACAAGATTAAATACATATTTGAATACAGGTTTATATTAAATACTAACTTTAGTAAACCCGTGTATTACACGGATTGAATAAATAAAATATTAAAATAATAAAATTTATTAATTATAAAATGATATTCTAAGATATGATATGACTGAAATTACGTATGAGAAATGACTATAACTAATAAAACAGTGATATTAACTTTTTAAAATTTAATTTTTAAATTATTTTTTAAAAAAATAAATATTTTGTTCTAAAACAAATCGCATAAAATGTCATTTTTAAAAATTTTCTTATTATATCTGCCAAATTAATTATTTTTAGTTTTAAGAAATTGAACTTTTAAAAATACCACTTTTAAAATATTTCATATTTTTAAAAAAGTTTTATGCTTTAGAAAATTTTATTATTTTATATTAAAATTGTTTATTTAGAAATAATATTAATAAATATATCTCTTTTTTAATTTATTAAATGTAAAAGAACGTTAAATAATATTATTGGTAATTAAGGTAATTATTTAAGATGAGAGAGAGGCGATGAAAATTTGGTGAGGATGATTGTGGTGCTGTCACGTAGCACTTCAAGTTACTCTTTTATTAGAGTTGGAAGATTGAATATTATAAATTGTTAACTGAGTATATTTTAAAGAAATAGGTTTAAATACAAAGTGTATTTTTGCTATAAAATGTGAGAAGATACAATGAGTTAAAAAATCATAAAAAAATTACATCTCACAATCTAAATCTTATTTTAAAAAATTAATTCTGATTTTTTATTTCCCTAGTCGTCCTCACTAAGAAAAAAATAAGCAAAAAATAAAACAAAAATAAAAAATTAACGTTTTTTATTGTGTCATTTATAAAAGACATAATGACGTTATTGTGTCATTATGAAAGACACAATAATGTCATTGTGTCATAAAAAGGCACAATGAAATTTTTTATATTTTTTTCTGGAAAATGACGACGAGATGAACAGAGACTCTGAAGTATTTTTTTGAAATTTGATTTAAATTGTGAGATATAAATTTTTTTGGTGACTTTTTAGTTTCTCACACTTTGTAGTAAAAATACACTTTGTAGAATAACCTTACCCTATTTTAAATTTAAGATATTAAATATTTGGATATTTATTTATATTAAGTATTGGCTTATTGGAATTTGAATATTTTTTAAAATGAATTGCTTATCTTCCTGCTATAATAAAATAGTAACTAAAGAGACATGTGACAACATTGTATTAATTTTCATCAATATTTTCCCGCTACTATTCTTATTAAACAATTATCTTAATTAGTAATAATATTATATAGCTCTTTTGGAGAGTAAAAATTATTTTTTAATGAATTATGAAAGTCATATTTTTAGTAATATTATTTCTAAAAATCTAGATTTTTATAAAATAAGAAATGTTTTTGAAACATCAAACTTTTGTAAAAATAAAAAATATTTTAAAAGTAATGTTTTTAAAAAAGTAAATTTTTAATAAACAATAAATAACTAAAATTGGGAGTTATAATAATAAAATTTTTAGAATGACATTTTTAATACCATTCATTTTGAAATAAAATGTTTATTTTTTATTAAAGTTTAAAAAGTTGATATAATTATTTTATTACTTATAATTATTACTAATACTTAATTTGATCTTATATTAGAATATCATTTTACACTTAATAAAATTAATTATATTTAATATATTGTTTATTCAAGTCGTGTAATACACGAGTTTACTAAAACTAATAAATACTAAATAAAATAAATAAAACAAAATATACATTTATATTAAAATAGAAAATATATATGTTTAGCTAATAAATTTAATACTATACATATATGGTATTTAAAATTCAGTTTGGATTAGAAGCATATTCAAAGTATATAAACCTAAATTCAAATTCATTATTCGAGTCAATTTGATTTGGATTCCAAATTTTTCAACATATAGATTAGACCAGACATAATGGTGTCCTTAGAGTGCTCCAAAGTTGTTGATATGGACACAACTGAGGTGTTAAAGCCATTACGTCCTAGTTAAATGGGACTTCAAACTCATTTTTAGTAAAAACCTTAACAGACGTTAAAAGAGATGAATGGTTTATTTTTTTTCACTTTTAACTAAAAAGGATTTTAAAAATACTATACTTGATTTAAAATGATTTTAATAAATTCATATATGTCTATGTAACATTTTAATTAAATAAACCACTATACATAGCTTTAACACACACATTTCAGATGCTTGGAAATTACTTTTCATTTTCTTCTCAATCTGATTTTTAACACTTGCTATATTTCTCCTCTGTATGTTTTACCATAACGTGTGACTAGGCCTGGCAAAACAGGTGGGTCGGGTCGGGTTAGGTGTCAGGTCAAGACGGGTTCGGGTCAACATGGGTTCGGGTTAACACGGGTTCGGGATAGAATGGGTTCAGGTTAGAAACAGATCAGAATAGGTTCGGGTCAGAATGGTTCGGGCCATGATGAGTTTGGGTCAGGATGGGTCGGGTCAGGACGAGTCAAATCCAAAAATTTCATAATTCTCAATTTTACAACACAAAGCATAAAATTAGAATGTGCACTTATAAAAAAATGTTAGGACAGTTCGGGTTCGGATTGGTTCGAGTCAAGATGGGTTAATTCTAAAATTTACCATAAGTCTCAAATAAGATTATTCATATGAACAAACAAAAAGAATCTGTGTAAACCCAATTGCATGAATTCGTCCCACATGAGGTTCCTATGCATTAAGTATATCCCTACCACCCTCCACAGCTACTCGTCCACCGCCGCTCCTTGACTGTAGCTCCTCCACCACTGCCGATCCACCGCCACTCCTCCTCCACTACCCTTCTCGACAAACGAATACCCGTTCTTGCCTAGTCGAGAACTTGTTCTTACCCATTCCAACCCTATGATGATGCAGCCCATTTCAACCCAAACTAGAAAAATTCTTTACCCAAAGTAACCCATTTTTACTACTATGGGTTAAAATTGCCAGGTTTACATGTGACCATTACGACCCAAAAGAAAATTTGCATCAACAACTCCTATAAGTAGATAATAAAACTGTTATTTATGGATCTAATTTAACGCACGCGCCTATAAGACAAATTGTACTACGTGAGTTTTATAAGCATTGTCAGGTGTATACAAACATAATAAAATAAAATGCTAAATTATTGATGTGATAATAAATCCAAGTAAGATGAGTCTATTAAATTTATCTATTATTAAACCATAAGCCAACAAAAATAGGTTTTCCCCAATGCAAAATCGTTTTACCATCAGTTTCTACGGTGCATAATCTTATCCAACTCACATCTTCAGTGTTGAAAAAAGAAACTAATAAAACAACTAAAACTGAATATATTCAGGAGAAACAATGACTGTATTATGATACGAGTTTGGTTACCTTTGTGAGTTTGAAACCGAAATGGTACTAAGTGATACCCATTCGATTACTTAAAATTTAAAAACACAAGGTTCAAAGCATCATTTATAAAACCACATTCTTGGTCAAATCGAACAATTTTGAGCTATTATACTTGCATGGATGCACTTTAGTAAACTAGATTACTTAAATTTGTTATCTCTATTATATTATAAGTCATGCATATAACATTTCTAGGCTCCGAACAATCACATTGTTGGAAATTTAGGGAAAAAATATGATTTTTCACTCATTTTGAACATTAATGATTAATTATATTTTTTACAATTTAATTACTAAACCATTTATTATGTGCTCTACTAAGTGAGAGGAACACAAGGAACCAAACCATGTCTAAAATGAAGCTAAGATGAATGAGATATCGATGCTCGAAGTTATGTGATTGAAACACAAAAGCTGTGAAAAAGTAAGTGAAAGTTGTCCCGCATTAATGGAATGGTAAATTATAAAGGAGTTTATAAGTGGGACTTCCCAAAATATTGTGTTCCCACATATGTTGAGGGACACCGAAGGTAAAGCACAACGGTACCACACTCAACTCGCTCATGCCCGGGCATGGGTCGAGGGTGATGGGTGCAATGTGGCGCTTTGATTGGTGCACTTTGTCCTTTGCATGCTTGTATCATTGAAAGCCGCCTTTGTATTTTTGAAGTGCAGATTGACTGCTGAACTTCCTCTGCTGTAACAGACCAGTTCACGTTCCTCTCAAAAGATTGTGTTCCCACATATGTTGAGGGACATCGAAGGTCAGGCACAAGGTTACCACACTCAACTCGCTCATGCCCGGGCACGGGTCGGGAGTGATGGGTGCAATGTTGCGCTTTGATTGGTGCACTTTGCCCTTTCCATGCTTGTATCGTCGAAAGCCGCCTTCAGTTTGACTGCTGAACTTCCTCTATTGTAACAGACCAGTCTTTTCACGTTCCTCTCAAAAGATTGTGTTCCCACATATGTTGAGGGACACCAAAGGTCAAGCACAAAGGTACCGCACTCAACTCACCCGCGCCCGGGAACGGGTCGAGGGTGATGGGTGCAATGTGGCGCTTTGATTGGTGCACTTTGCCCTTCGCCCGCTTGTATCGTCGAGAGCCGCCTTTGTATATTTGAAGTGCTGATTGACTGCTGAACTTCCTCTTTTGTAACAGACAGTCTGTTCACGTTCCTCTCACAATGGTATCGCACTCAAGGTCAAGCACAAGGGTACCGCACTCAAGGTCAAGCACAAGGGTACCGCACTCAACTCGCCCGCGCCCGGGCACGGGTCAAGGGTGATGTGTGGCGCTTTGATTGGTGCACTTTACCCTTCGCATGCTTGTATCGTCGAGAGTCGCCTTTGTATTTTGAAGTGCTGATTGACTGCTGAACTTCCTCTGTTGTGACAGACCAGTCTGTTCATGTTCCTCTCAAAAGATTGTGTTACCACATATGTTGAGGGACACCGAAGGTCAAGCACAAAGGTACCACACTCAACTTGCCCGCGCCCGGGCACGGGTCGGGGGTGATGGGTGCAATGTGGCGCTTTGATTGGTGCACTTTGCCCTTCGTACGCTTGTATCGTCGAGAGCCGCCTTTGTATTTTTGAAGTGTTGATTGACTGCTGAACTTCCTCTATTGTAACAGACAGTATGTTCACGTTCCTCTCACAGGGGTACCACACTCAAGGTCAAGCACAAGGGTACCGCAGGGTACCGCACTCAACTCGCCCGCGCCCGAACACGGGTCGAGGGTGATGGGTGCAATGTGGTGCTTTAATTATTGCACTTTGCCTTCGCACGCTTGTATCGTCGAGAGCCGCCTTTGTATATTTGAAATGTTGATTGACTGCTGAACTTCCTCTGTTGAAATAGACAGTCTGTTCACGTTCCTCTCACAAAGGTACCACACTCAACTTGCCTGCGCCTGGGCACGGGTCGAGGGCGACGGGTGCAATGTGGCGCTTTGATAGCGCACTTTGCCTTTTGCACGCTTGTATCGTCGAGAGCTGCCTTTGTATTTTTAAAGTGCTGATTGACTGCTAAACTTCCCCTATTGTAACAGACAGTCTGTTCACGTTCCTCTTAATAATTCAGGCTTAACTAATGGACTGTTGAGCTATCAGTCCGTAACTGCCTCAGAACTCGTAACATATACATACAACAAGAATAATTCTCTGCTTTCTCACAACTTTGTACTTTAGTTTCAGGTACCTGTTTCAGGTGCTAGGCTGACTCCGTCAGTATTTCTGCTCCGTCTGTTGTACTCTAGGAGACAGACGAGATTTACCTGGGTTGCCTGAAATCTGTTTTGGGGGACCTCTGTTCAGCAGAAATACTCGGCCATTGTTTTGTTTACTTTGTTTGATTTGCTATTTTTTATAAATAGTATAATCAGTATGTTTAGTTTTTTTTGAATTGAAATCAAAGTCCTTTATCAATAAATTATTTTATTTTATTTTATGAACGATGCTCCTACACACATTTCTATCATATTATAAAGGAAAATTGGTAACAAACGGTCCCAACTTTAACCTATTGGTAACCATTGGTCCCAACTTTTACATTCGCTGGGGATAGTCCCAACTATTTATCTTTGTGTTGTCATCGGTCCCACTCTAACAGAATGTTAACTCCGTTAACTTTTTTCTGACGTGGCAATCCAGCTGTCGTCTACATGTAAATTAGGGGACCCATTTTTCTCCTTTAAGCGCCTGCGTATATATAAACCCCTTTCTTAGCCGACATTCAAGAACATCTTCAAGAACATCTTCAATCCATCTTCAATCGACATTGAAGAACATCTTCAAGCCACCTTCATTAGCAGGTAATAACTTTCAATCGACCTTCAAGAACATCGAAATGGCTTCTTCATCTTCTTCAACGTCTGCTTGTAAGAAAAAAACCCTAAAAGGTTTAAGGTAGATTTAGAGGGCAATGTGTACTGCAACCACGATTTAATCTCAATTCTTAGGGTTGCTGGACCTAGAAGCTCTCGAAATGGGGAAGAGTTCTATGGTTGCCCCTTATGGCCGGTATTTACTAATTATCAAGCTCCTGTTTTCCTTTTTTTTTCCATAATACACTAACACTATTTTACTGGGTTTGACTAGAATGAAGACTGCAAATTCTTCATGTGGAAAGATGAAGTTGATGAAGTTTCAAAGATTTGCTTTTCTAGCAAAGATCAACAAATCAGAGAGATGGAGGTTGAGAATTTAAAGTTAAAAAACATGATTTTGCAAGAAGAGAACAAGAATTTGAAGTTGTTGCTATCAATGAAAAAGTCAAACTGGAAGAGACATAGTGTTTTAGGTTTAGCAATTGTTGTCTTAGCAATATGGTGGATCTTATTAGTGTGAAAATGATGAATTGGAAGAGATAAAGTGTTTTAGTTTAGCAATTGTCTTAGCAATTGTTGTGTTAGCAATATGGTGGATCTTGTATGGATAATTAGTAATGAGATTTGCTTTTGACATTTGCAATTGAATTGTAATGAGATTTGCTTTTGACATTTGCAATGCAATTGAGATTTACTTTTTCTAGTACAACTAGTATTGTTAACCATCAACTAGTAATGACAATTGACATACTACCAAAATGAACAACTAGTATTGTTAACAATCAACTAGTAAAGTCAAACATACATCAACCAAAATGAACTACTACCAAAATGAACAACTAGTATTGTTAACAATCAACTAGTAAAGTCAAACATACATCGACCAAAATGAACTACTACATCAACCGAAATGAACTACTACATCAACCGAAATGAACTACTACCAAAATGAACAACTAGTATTGTTAACAATCAACTAGTAAAGTCAAACATACATCAACCAAAATGAACTACTACATCAACCAAAATGAACTACTACCAAAATGAACAACTAGTATTGTTAACAATCAACTAGTAAAGTCAAACATACATCAGTCAAACATACATCAACCAAAATGAACTACTACATCAACCAAAATGAACTACTACCATCAACCAAAATGAACAACTAGTATTGTACTACAACTGTTGTTAAACATACATAAACCAAAATGAACTACTACTATTGTTAGACATACACATTGACAGAATGAAAAGTCAAACAATTACATCCACACTTGATTAAAATGTCAACATTTACTTTCCCCTGCTCTTCCCCTGTACTCTTGGCTTTGTTTTTGTTCTTTTAGAAGTAGTTGATTATTGGGTTGGTTGACTTGGCATCTCCCTTGCTTGTGATGTGCCTGGACCTCTAACTGCCCCTCCTTCATTTGCAGCAGTTGATTGTTGGGTTGGTTGAGTTGGCATCTCCCTTGACATCTTAGGCTTTGAACACTTTCTGATATTATGCCCAGTCTCCTTACAATTGCTACAACTCATTTGAATTCCATGCTTTGTGAATGTACCTGGCTTCTTAGGATTCTTATGTGGATCCTTCTTTCTATTTTTCTTTGGTCTTTCAGGTTGAATTTTGATGGGAGGAGGATCCAATGGGTAATCAACATCAGGCCAGAACCTTTGACTTGGCAATGGTGGAATTGTGTATTCATATGACCTTAGGTATGTCTCTTTCAGGTAACAACCATCCACATATTGTTCCACAGCCTTTCCAAGAAACCCAGCTACTTTACTCACATGCTTACATGGGATACCTATTATTAAATGAAACTGATCAACATCAACACATACAGGTTAACAATTATTGAACAAATATTGATATTTACCTGTTAAGTCCCACATCCTACATGTACAGGTTCTGTTGATCAAGTCCACAGAAACATCATCAAAAAACCTAACTTGGAACACCTGATATGAAGATGGGTACACTTCACCTTGATAAGCCAATTGTTTCTGTTTATTTAACTTAGCTTGTATCCTTGCGCACACTACCAGATCTTTAGATTCCATTGCAGACCTTTTAGTTATTAGTCTAGACATTGTAGCAACCCTGATATCTTCTAACATGTCTATAATATGCTTAGATCTAGCCTTAACTATGGTTCCATTAAAGGTTTCAGCCATGTTGTTTACTATGACATCACAACATGTATGACTTTTAAAAAAACACCTTACAAAGCATTATGGATTCTGTTGCTTGAATGCCTCCACTGCATCTTGTGATATTTCTGTCATCTCCTTTATTGCCTTATTGAAGTCAGCCTTATTATAAGCCTTACATGCCTTCCAGAAAACCAGCTTTAACTCTTCTCCCTTGTACTTCTTATTCCAATTGGCATAGATGTGCCTTGCATAGTTTCTATGCTCAGCTTCAGGCCAAACAAATGCAACAGCATTAACCAGTCCCTGTCAGAAAATTGAATTTATATAGTTTACATATCAGCAAGTTTACCATATTGAACTTATATAGTTTACATATCAGTAAAGGAAATACCTTTTGTTGATCAGAAATTAGTATCCAATCCTTTCCACCATCTGTCACCTCTAAGCATTTTCTTAGTTCTTGCATAAACCAGGACCAACTATCATTACATTCCCCTTCAACAACAGCCCATGCCACAGGGTACATTTGGTCATTCGCATCTCTTCCAATTGCAGTGAGCAACATACCTCCCAAAAATGTTTTTAGAAAACAACCATCCAAGCACAGGAGTTTTCTGCAACCAGCTAAAAACCCCTCTTCACCCCATCAAAACATATAAACAGTCTATGAAATGTCTCCACATTTATCCCAGCATTGTTATTATTGAACCCTGGTGGGGCAGTTACCAATTCAAAGGTTGAAGTTGGATTTGCTTGTTTTAAAGCTTCAATGTAAGACCAAATTTTACCATAGTGCTCCCTCATTGAACCATGAAGCATCTTATGTGCACATCTTTTTGCATTATAAGCAAACCATTTTTCAATTATTACCTTATGTTTTTCTCTAACAGCATTATGGATCTCTTTAGCACTCCATAAAGGGTTAGCTTTGAACATTGGCAAGAAGTCAGTTGCTATAAACTTAGAAGTCAATTGCCTATTTCAACTCATGTTTCTTTGACAGTTGTGCTTACCTTTGACAGTTTTAACAAAATAACATTCCTTCCCTTTATGAAATGAACAATACAAACTGAATGGACACCCTTGCACACATTTAACACCTAAACGCCCTCCTCTTTTCTTATTACTTGTAGCAATGTAAACATTTCTACCATTTGAGACACCATACCTTCAACTGCATCCTTAAACGCATCTATCGTAGGAAACTTTATGCCAACAACCCATTTAAACTTAGACCAATCTGTGTGTTCACTTACAACTGGAACCTTAGCTTTGTACTTGCTCCCTCTAATGTCATCATCTTCACTATCTCCTGGTGAGTTTAACTCATCCTCTGAATCTTCATAACTGCTATTTGCTTCTATATCTCCTTGGACAGATTGTTTTAGGCACTCCTCTAGTAACTTCTTGTTTGATTCAGTAGCTTGTGCATTAACTTGATTAATTGCATCAATTGAGGCTATCCACTCCTCATCATCCTTGTCAGTTCCATTATCATCCTTTTCAGCAACATTAGTTTGATCCTCACACTCAGCAACATCTTCTAAACTTTCTGACTCTGATCCATCATCATCATTCTTGTCTGATCCATCATCATCATTCTTGTCTGATCCATCATCATCATTATTGTCTGATCCATCATCATCATTCTTGTCTGATCCATCATCATCATTCTTGTCTGATCCATCATTACCATTCACTTGATCATCTTCAGCTGCTTGAATGCCTGGTCTTTTACCTTTTGATTGTGATGTTTCAACTTGTGGAGGTAGTCTTCTAGATTGAACACTTTCAGCCTCTTTTGTCTCAATTGGTCTTTTACCTTTTGATTGTGATGTTTCAACTTGTGATGTTTCAACTTGTAGAGATAGTGTTCTGGCTTGAGCTCTGGTTTTGACCTGTGAACATGGACTCAGTGGAGATCTAGCTAAGCTTGCCAGTGTATCATCATGTTCAGGATTTTTAGGTACTGTTTTGGCTTCAGCTCTGGTTTTGAACTGTGAACAAGGAGTTAATGGAGATCTACCTAAGCTTGACAGTGTATCATCATGTTGAGGATTTTGAGGTACTGTTCTGGCTTGAGATCTGATTTTGACCCGTGAACATGGACTCTGCACATGGGCTTCAGTGCTAGTGGGCTGGGCTTCAGGGCTACTGGGTTAGACTTGACGGTTATTGGGGGGTTGGCTGGATTTTATCATAGGTTCATCTGAAACATATATACTAAGATGTTTATCAGATGTAGTGTGAAGAATTGAAACCATTTCAATCAATTCGGAATCAAGGTTTATCCTTTTCATATGCCCATCACCAGGGATCTTGCAATACAACCTAAGTTGCCTAGATTTGTAAGAACCAAACTCAATTGCATATTCTATTAATGCAGATAACGAAAAATGGCATGGCGATAACCCTAATTTCTTTACTCTTCCACCAGCGTACCTTATTATCGGGGGTTCAACCGCTAATCTTCCACCAGTATGGAGGTGGACACGCACAAGAGCTTCATCCATTGCTGTTCGGTGCAGTGGGGGATAGATGATGGTGGCTCTTTGATGTTCGATTGTGAAACGGTGTTTCTGGGATTGGATTTCTTTTAGTTAGGGTTTTTAGATTAAGAGATGATATAGATTTAATAGATTACCAACTACTTTACACGCAAGCGCTTAAAGGAGAAAAATGGGTCCCCTAGTTTACACGTAGACGACAGCTGGATTGTCACGTCAGAAAAAAGTTAACGGAGTTAACATTCTGTTAGAGTGGGACCGATGACAACACAAAGATAAATAGTTGGGACTATCCGCAGCGAATGTAAAAGTTGGGACCAATGGTTACCAATAGGTTAAAGTTGGGACCGTTTGTTACTAATTTTCCTATTATTATAAAGGGTTAGTGGATTTTTCTAAACTGCGTAAATTTATTACCACTAGTAAGTAGCTAGCACACAAAAAAAATAAAACATTACACAAGTAGGATGGGGTTTTGCAACCAACCTGTCCAAGTAATGTTTAATTTCCTATTTCTATTTACATTCCACAAAAAGAAAAATTTAAGAACAAAATCAAATATGTGTCCTTTTCGCCGATTGTGTTGATAAAAAACGGTGTCGCTACAAAACGGCCACATCACCCGATCCATCATATTTGATTTATTTGTCGGGATTAATCCGAACTTAGAAAATGTTTACCGATGCTCTTAACTTTGAGTTTATTTTCCTCCAACAACTCTTTACTAACAGAGAGTTAACCTCGTTAGTTTTTTTAATAACGTGGACTGTTTATGTGGCTTAAACACTAAGCGAAAGTTAAAATCTACTATCAGATTCGTTAATCTGAAACTTCTGCGCTCTGAACACGTCAAGAACCACCTCATGATCTGAACCACTTGAGTCGTTAGAGGTAGATTTTAAGTGACGATTAAAGTTAGACACTAGAAAACGAACCTGATGAAGGTTGGGTGGCGGGAGAGTTGAAGATAAGCTCAAAGTTGGTTACATTTCAAAAAAAAAGAAACTAATAAAGATTAACTCTCAGTTGTTAAGAGATCGTTGGAGAAAAAAAACTTAATATTAAGAATATTTATAAATATTTTCTAAGTTGGAATTAATCCCGACCAATAATTAAAAGTTAAGATTATTGAAATCCAATAATCCTATTGTAAATTATAAAAATAACATTTAGAAAGTTACAAAATAAAATTTGTATTCAAACCTATTATTACATAAACTTGTTATTTTTACCTATACTAATGAGACTATAGTGTCTAACTTCTTTTTTAAACTACCAATAAATACTATAAACCTGATCATCGGATAAATTTATTGGCAAAAAATCAACCAAAGTGTTGCGAAACATACAACGCTGCTGATAACCCAACTCGCAGACTATAATATCCAACTAACCCTATTTTTAATCTGATGGAGTGCAAGATGGAGGGTTGAAAGGCAGGTGGCAGCGCACGTGTAAAGAAGCAGCTGTCACTTGAGATCTTCACCTGACACACACACACACCTCCACCAACTGCTCACGTGCTAAAGCTCATGTGCACGTGTACAATGAAACATTCACGACAGGCGACTCGAGTGCCACAAATGTTAATTAACGCACAACTGTCCAAACCCCAAGTTATAAAAACTGTTTAATCTAAAATAATTAAATAAACTGATGCTTGCGTGTAGAAGGAACATAGATTAAGTAGAAGTTTTGAATTTGGCAATATATTAATAGCCATAAAAATCCATTTAATGATTACCAAACTTCAACTCAGGAACAATGAACAAATACAAGTTTTGGATTTGAATGCTCTATGAGCAAATCAATAACCAAGTCATTATATACTATTTTAAAGATCAACTTTATTGCTACAGTAAAAATTAAAATTTTATACTTTGATCACACGAGTTTTTAATTTTTTTATTATGGTCTCATATAATTATGAAAAGTTGAATTAGATTTATTTGTATGTGGAAATCCTTCTTTTATTTTGTTGTTTATGTTTTTATTCTGATTTTATAATGTTTTAGTCTTACGTCTCTCTTTTGTTAAAGTTCAGGTTAATGTTTTGTTGTTTTATTAGTTTAAAATTATTAATTTTTGTTAATGTTGTGTTCATTGTCATGGTTTTTTAAATATTTAATTTTTAGGTGTTTTTAATTAAAGTTATGTTTATCGTTGTCTATTTTTATTGTTTTATTTTTACGATTCTATACTACTAACTTTTTACATTTAGAATTTTGACGATGTTCAGTTTCGATACAATTGTGTAAAGTTATAAGTTTTTTTAAAATCGGTTCGCTCCCGCCGTAAGACAAAGACAAGAGTGTCCAAACGGGAGTGTCAAAGGATCGCACGGCCACAACAACGTGCGACGTGTCATCTACTTATTTGTTAAAGTTAAATGCAATGCGACACGTACATTAGAATATATTCCATTGACATTTGACGTAAGAGAGAATTGTGTTAGTCCTTTATATGGTTAAAGTGAGTTAAAAAGGATTGGATTGAATTGTATTTTGTGATCATACATCGATTTTGATAGTTATAATTTTATTGATAACATTTAGAATTTAAAGTTTGTTTTATGAAAGAATATCTTATTGAGGAGACACATGATTATATGTCGACTTATGTAGATCTCAATCATTTTCTTTTTCTTGGATGATCAATATACATGTGCGTACCATGAAGCTTTGAGTAGATTAATGGACCTTCTATCTCTTAAAGAGTAATTATAACCATATTTGTAATGGTATAATTTTAAGTTCATCAAACATTTATTTTGTAATTTTAATATTCTAAATTTGAAATAAACTTTTTTAATACATGAAATTTGAAAAGTGTTAGTTATAGAAAATATTAATACACTTGTTAGACGCGAAGAAGGTTTTTCCACAACCCATGTGGCCATAAACGGACTGGACGTTCCACGAAATAGCTCGTGAACCGTTTGGTGGGAAGTTCGTTTGATGTTCGTTCGTTTAATTACTGAACGAACACCAAGAAGGAAACTTCGTTCGTTTAGTTAAACGATCGAACATGAACAGAGGTTGTGTTCGTTCATTTATGTTTGTGAACGTTTGATAATGTGTCCGTTAAAGTTCGTTTGTGTTTGTTCATTTAAAATAATGTTTGAGATAATTTTGTTTAGTATTCATTTATCTTTAGTGGATATTACATAATATTTGTGATTTTCATTATAAATCAATATTTGATGGTTTAGATTTCCTTTGTGTTCAATAATCTTCATGGATATTTGTATGCGTTCGCTTGCCATCATTTGAATTCGTTTATTATCGTTAACAGTTCATGAATAGATTCATTTCCTTTATTGTCACCTTTCACCTTGCCCACAACACATATCAATGGTGTGGCTTCACTTGGTTTGAGCAAGTACGCTGCGACAAGCCCCTTGAATTAGGAAATCGACTTCATCTTAGATTTCAGCAACGTGCTATTGAACCCACTGCTTATCCCCTATGCTTTTGCCCATTTTTGACCGGAAAAAGCCGCTGGTTGTTCTCAGGTAGTGGTAACGGGCACCCTAGTTGCAAGTTCAAACAATGGCATGAGAGAAATATTTGAAATTCTGGATCAGTGAAGCACGTACACTAGAAACTTTAAATATAAAAAAAAAGTCTAAACAGATACGTACACTATACAGAAACAAAGGTAGTCAATAGTGGTGGCAAAATGGACAAGTTTGCTTACGTTTAAATGGCTTGTGGTTGGGTCAAGTCGACCTAGTAATTCTTCTAATTTTATTTTATTGTCTAACTTCAGTGAGTTAAAACATGTATATAAGTATACTAGCCTAACGTCCCGTGTGTTATACGTATTGAAAAACTAAAATAACGAATATTTACAATTAGAAATTAAGAACTAATATTAATAATCTTCTAATATATAAGAATAATATATAAGAATGATATATAAGGATGCGAAATTTAAGCGATGCAAAATTTTCATTAAAATAACTTTTCGCTATATGAATGACACGTGGCAATAACTTCTTGAGAGTGTGCCATGTGACAACATATAACTTAAAAGCCAATAATTTATTAAAACATAAAATTAATAAAATATTATAACAAACTTAGCTGCAAATGTGAAGAAACATGCCAACTTAAGTTGTATTGTGATTGTATATAAAATTAAATTATGAAAAACTAATCTCTTAACATTATGTTTGAAAATTTAGATTTTGTTTACCATAATTTTCGTTTAAAATCATTGTACATATATTACAAAATGACTTTTTATTTTCTCAAAATAAATTATGAGGAATACAAATAATGCTTTCCATTTTAATATTTATTTGAATATAAAATAAAAATGATATTAATTCAAACTTTGAAAACTTTTTATTTTAGGGAAACAAATTAAGAGAAATTTTTGGAGTTTAAATGAGTATTTAATATGATGACAAGTGGCAATATTTGTTTAAGAATTTGACATGTGTCAAAGGGTGTTTAATGTAATGACAAGTGGCGAAACCCTTTTCTTTTATTATAGATAAAGATTTTAATATTTATTTAAATATAAAATAAAAATGATATTAATTCAAACTTTGGAAACTTTTTATTTTAGAGAAACAAATTAAGAGAAAATTTTGGAGTTTAAATGAGTGTTTAATATGATGACAAGTGATAATATTTGTTTAAGAATTTGACATATGTCAAAGGGTGTTTAATGTAATGACAAGTGGCAAAACTCCTTTCTTTTATTATAGAGTAAATTACCATTTGCATCCCTGACGTTTTTCCATTTTAACCATTTGCATCCCTATAGTTTTAAAGTCTTGATTCGCTCCCTAACGTTTTAATTTTGTTCCCGTTTGAATCCAAATAACTAACTCCGTTAAATTGTTCAGTTAACTTTGTATGAAATGACAAAATTGCCCTTAATAATAAAAATTGAGTAAATTCCTTTGTTGGACCACCCATCTTATCTCACCCCAAACACATACACACACTCTCACTCTCATCTCTTCATACCCACCACCATAAACACCACCGCCACCCATCACCCAAATTATTTACCGCTGCGGTATGATCCTCGAGCCTATGAAGCCATTGGGTCGGAGAGTTCACCGAAGCCATCGACCGTCCCATACGTTGCCACCCGAAGCTAACTATTGGCCCGAAGCCTACCACTTCAACCGGCAAACCTCTTGTTGGTGGCCGGAGTACGTTTCAACGACGTGCGACCTTATACGCACATCGTTGTTCACTATCCGGCCACCCATCGTGATTTGGTGGTGGATTCGAGGAGAAAGTCGTGTGATGTTAGGGCTCGTAGTACTCTGTCGGATCTGTTTGTTGTTGATGATACGAAGAGAGCAGGAGATGGTGGTTCAAGGGTTGAATCGATGAATTTAGGGCTTTCGATGTTGGAGACGAAGGAAACTGTTAAAGAAGATGATTATGAGATTAGGGTTTCGGATGATGTAATTGGGCGAAATGAAATTGATGATGATGATGTTGCAGAAGGGGATCTGAAGATAATGAAGGGTAGTGGTGATGATGATAATATTGCAGAAGGGCAGTGGTGGTGTTGCAGAAGGGCAGGGGTGGTGTGACGATGAAATTGATGATGATGATGTTGCAGAAGGGCAGTGGTGGTGTTGAAGGGGATCTGAAGACGATGAAGGGCAGTGTGACGATGGTTTGTTATGGTGGTGGTGAGGAGGAGGTTGTGGTGGTGATGGGTGGTGGTGGTGTTTATGGTGGTGGTGTTTATGGTGGTGGTGTTTATGGTGGTGGTGTTTATGGTGGTGGGTGATGAAGAGATGAGAGAGAGTGTGTGTGTGTGTGTGTTTTGGAGAAGAAGGATGATGTGGGTATTCTTAAGGGCAATTCCGTCTTTTTAATAATCATTTAACTGGAAAACTAACAGTGTTAAGTCATCTGGACTAAAATGGAGATAAAAATGAAACGTATAGACTCAAATGAAGATAACATGAAACGTTAGGGGGCGGATGGTAATTTTGAAACTGTAGGGATGCAAGTGGTTAAAATGGGCAAATGTCAGGGATGCAAATGGTAATTTACTCTTTATTATATATAAAGACTAGGTTAGAGCCCGTGTACTACACGGGTGGTTTAAACAATTACAATGTTATTTAAAATTAATTACTTATTAAGCGTAATAAAAAGTAAGATCAATAAGTTGCAAATTCCAAAACATTAATTTAAAAGAGCAAACGTACAAACAAAAGTTTCTCATAGATTTCTGAACACTTCTTTGTATACAACGTTTTGTGTTTCGTTGGTAATGTTACCATTTTGATCTAAGATTAATAATTTAATCCCGTCTTTCGTCTTCACCCTTTACAAAGCAACGTATAACTGGCCATGAGTGAAAACAGGTTCTTTAAGATACAAACCTACTCTTGACAACGATTGTCCCTGACTCTTGTTAATCGTCATTGCAAAGCAAACAGTAAGTGGAAATTGTCTTCTTTGAAACTTGAAAGGAATTTTTTTATCAGATGGCACGAGATTTATTCTTGGAATAAATGTTCTCCAACCAATATTACTTCCTGATATTATCTCTGCTTCAATAACCCGTTTTCCTAAAGAAACAATTTGCAGCCGAGTACCATTGCAAAGGCCATTTTGCTGGTCAATATTACGTAGAAGCATGACCGGAACACCAACTTTCAATACTAACCTGTGATTTGGTAACCCGGATATCTTAAGTCCATTCAAAAAATCCGGTGAATATAAATCTTGATGTGACATATTATTAAAATGTTCAGTTTGACATATGCTATCCGAACTAAGATACTCTACCTCATCACCGGGAAAAAGTGAAAGCAAATGATCATTTATTTCATGAACGACTTCGTTTTTAGGTGCTAGAATTGCTCTGTCACGAAAATAATCTTTGTCTTTGTATTTCAATAACATTGATGGGTAGACAAAATGAATCAGACTTGATAAAGGATCGACATCATCATGTATGAGGAGGTCATTTGGTATAGTAATAGTAGCCTCACCATCATTATAACCACCAACGTTACCCTCTCCGATATCAATTAGCCATGTAGCAAATTCTTTGATTTGTTCGTTGTCATCATCTTCTGTGCCTGCTTTTAGTCTCATGTTTTTTGTTAAAGTAAGTAACTTGCATTTATCCCAAATATGATGAGCTTAATGATGCATTTACAATCTCCTGTCGAGTACCGTTTGGAACAACAGGTAAAATTTGTCTAAAATCACCACCAAAAACAAAAACTTTACCACCAAATAACATATCTGAAGGTCCAGAGGTATCTTTAGCTAATACATCATTCATCGTCCTCTCTAACGCTTCAAAAGCATGCTTGTGAGTCATGGGCGCTTCATCCCAAATAATTAATTTAGTTTGCTTTAGTAGATGAGCAATTTCACTATTTGGTTTTATATGGCAAACTGAATCCTCGTTTACATTCAATGGAATATGGAATCTTGAGTGTGCAGTACGACCTCCTGTAAGCAACAAAGATGCTATTCCGCTAGATGCTACGTTTAATACAATCTCACCTTTAGACCTTATTGATGTCGCCAATGTTCTCCATAAAAATGTTTTACCGGTTCCGCCATATCCATAAAAAAAAAAAACACCTCCTTTATTTATTTCAACAGCAGTCATGATTTCATTATAAACCAGTCGTTGTTCATCGGTTAAAGAATTAAGGAGTTTTTCAAATTCACTCATCTCCTTTGCAACATCATACAATAACTCCTCGCTAATTAAGCGATTATTCGAAGAAGACAAACAATCATTATCCGGGTAAGGCATACTTGTAAATGACCTTAGTGTTGAATTGTTCCGTAACAAATACTTTTCGATCTCAAACAATGTAAGGTTCTTGATCTGATTCTCAGATAGCGACAAACCTGTAATACAGTAATAGAAAATGTCAAAAATTATTGACAACTAAAATAAGTTAAGAAAAGTATAAAAGGTATTATGTAACAAATTAATTTTTTTTAAGTAAATATATAAACATTTGTATATGTTTTTTTAATAGATAAAAAGGTTCATAGATGTTAAGTAATACCCGGTAACCTCAAGATCTTTTGTTGCTTATAAAGAATTCCGTCTGATAAGTATTCCCACGTACTATTCCATACATAATCCGGCCTTGCTAAAGAATTTGATAACAACATTGTTGAAAACAAAGTACGGACATAGAAACCAGATCCAGAATGACTCGCCTCTTTAATTGCATCAATATATTCTACATCATCATCTAAAAGACCAAGTGCATAACATGCATCTCGAAATGTTGAAAATATTTCTCCGTTAACTGTTTTAATGTCATCAAACGACTTGGGTCCTTTCACTTTGTTAAGAAGAATGCGTAAGTAATAGGCCTCACCAAGAGAAGGAGATACTGAGTGAATTCTACCAATTGAAAAGCCTTGTTTTCTTGGAGCCCAACATTTTTGGTCAGCTTTCCATACTAATTTAGTAGGGAATTCGACATATGTTAACTTACGTGCCTCGTGGTCCGAACGATTTAGTTCCATCCAAGATAAAAACATTGTACATCCAACAGATGGTTTCTTTAGTACGTTGTTTATATCATCATCAATACCGTACACGATTTGTTGTTGTTTTGGCAAATGGAAAGGCAACCTGACAACAGATGGATAACGGTAATGTACATCAAAACCAAAAATTCTCCATGAAGCCTCACATGCAGATATATATCTACAATCATAGTATTCTTTGATCTCATCAACATTGTTATCATGGCCGGTATCATTGTTTGGATCAATAACTGCAACAGTAGCCCTATCAGGTCCTTTATTTATATACTTGAATAAGTACTTTATCGATCCTGCTTGATTACACCATTCGACATTAATATGTGCTTGGTATCTTTTTAGAAGGTGTTTGTTATACGCAACAACACTCCTATTGTCCAGCTTTACACCTGATTTTTCAACAAAATTTCCAGTATCTCTTCTTTTATAAAACGGAAAACCATTTGAATCAGTAGACGTGCTTTCGTTAAAATTCTTTGGATAATTTTTGGAGCATTTTTTATCTACCATGCAAGGACATTTTGGATTAGCATTACCACATGACCGTGTATCATAAATTCCGTTACCAGATCATATAACTCGGGATCTTCATTCTTGTCAGGAATTTCAGCAGAAATAAATTTATCTATATCATCTACCGTATGAAGCTTGTGTTGATTGTTAACGAATATACATATATGGGCATGAGGCAGTCCCCGTTTTTGAAATTCAACTGTGTAAACAACTGTTTAGATAGAAAAAAAAATTATCATTATAAATTCATAATTCATAATGTAAAATAAAAGATTATATAAAAAAATATATATGTATTTCGAATGCAAGCAATAATATGATGTGTGTGTGTGTATATATATATATATAAATATAATTAATTTAAAAGGTTTTAGAAAGCATACCTGCAGAAACTGATCCGAATACCGATTTATCCTTTAGATCTTTTATAATTGAATCAAGTTTAAGTCTAAACAACCGACAAAGTATGTCGGGCCTATCTTCTGGTTTCAATGTCGTGTCCGTGAGAAATCTTTTTACTTCAGGCCATTTTGGGTTACAAGTAATAGTGATGAAGAAATCTGGATATCCATACCATTTACACAGAGACATAGCATCAAGATAATTTTGCATCATGTACCGAGCACCACCAGTAAAAGATGATGGTAGTATAACACGTTTACCAACATCAGCCATAGATTCAACTCCTTTGTCCCGTTCTTTGCAAATAGTATCGTACGATTCACTACGTAGAACCTTTTGTTGAGTACGTATGAATTTTAACCTTTCACTCTCAATCATAGTGTATGAGTCAACTAAAAACTGTTGGAAAAGTCTTCTAGAATTTAGAATTAATGAGAAGCTGTTGACACGATCCTGGACACGATATGAAAAAAATTCTCTCATTGATAACCTTTCCCTTTTTTTACTGTTTGACGTACCAACGTTTCTGTGAAGAATGTCAACCCTATAACCATCATCACCATATGGAAAAAGCAATAGATACTGCAAAGGAAGGTATGAAGAATGAAGTTCACTGATACATCTAAGAATTCCATTTTGAGTTTCAACAATAACATCACGCCTATCGATACAATCCGAAATGTCACCAACGATCAAGGCAGCAACCTCAGAAGCAGTTGGTAAATTATATGTCCTACCATCTTTGTTCCTCTTACCAATTAATCGTAGCTTTAGGTTGACATGGGGATTGTCGTTGAACGAATCTCTCACCATCCTGTAAATCTTAACTAATTGGTTATCCGAATCAAGCATAGACTTTAGTTCTTGTATTATTTGTAGATCTTGATCATCTTGAGCGGATGCAATTTTTTTGGACGAATCACTGAAATAAATATGCATATTAAACATAAAACATTTAATGAATATTTATTGTAAAATATATAAACAACATATATTGATGTATAACGTACCCAAATAACATTTTTCTATTAACCAACTCATTTTCAGTGTCATATATATACAATTGAGAGAACTTCAGTCTTGATCCAGTAACTGGTAGAAGACTACCCATACTGTGATAGTTCTGCCCACTTAGTCTGAATATAAAAGGAGCGTTGCCTCTATTAATCGATGAATCAATCTTGCCTCCCATGGATGTGAAAGAAAACATAGAATTGTAACGTCTAATATTGTTCATGAAATATTTGCTTTTAGTATCCATACAACGGAAAAGATTTTCATAAGTGTCCCTTGGTTGTTTGTAATCCGGAAGTTCAACCTTTCCATAATAACAACATAACAAATAAGATTTTCTACCGTTATGTTTTCTTTGATTCTTTCCTTCTTGGTTCCAAAGTTTAGCCTTACAAACCTCGCATTTGAGCGTTTGGTCTCCATGATCTAAGTAATCTGATGGATAAATGGTATCAGTACGACAACAAAACATATAAATGAATGAATTTCAATTTATATATAATTATATATATGGGTGTGTATATATATATACACAAACACACACAAACACACACACACACACGTATATATATAATATATGTTAATAAAATAATAACGGTCGTATGAAAATGAGTTTCAAATAATTTCATATTAAATTATGTTTAAAATGCCTTTAGATATTCCATTAAATGGGTCCTTAATACGTGTGTTCGGTTCATCCTCTGCATCAATAGTTAAATCTGACATTGGTATAGGAGATGTTATCCTTGACTTTCTTAATATGTTACATTTCCCTGATGATAATTTCCTTAGAGAAGAAATTTGTGTCCCTGATGATGTATATGTAGATGGCAGGATAGGAGAGGAAATAGGATATATGTTAGTAGATGATGATGAACCATATTTCACATTGGTATTGTTAGTAGATCCTGCAAATAATATGGTTAATTAAATATAAAAAAATAATTGAATGTATGTTGGCGTATTACGGACAATATCATGTTCGAAAATTGTAGCATTGAGAAACAAAACATTTAAATAACTGACCTGGAGTTTTATTATACAACGGATGCGTACACGTGTATGTTGTGTTATGAACATTTGGATTAGATGGATGTGTTGAAGTTGGTAGGTTGGATGGAGTGGAAGTACATACTGAAGAGGATGGTGAATTATTGAAAAAATGTTAAAGTAGTAACCTTTGGTAGTCTCTTTTTATCCAAGTGTAATTTCCTAAGTTTACGCCTTTCAACAGTGTTATGTTGATTGAATATTTGAGCACCTACATAATGGTTTATAAAAAAGTAATTACTTGTGGAATAATTCTGATACAAAAACAAAATATAATATAATGGAGGTTTGATAATTTTTAAGAATAGTATTTGTTTAAATTACTTTTAATATTGAATATATTTGATAATTATATTTGTGAATGAAATGTTTTTTCACACAAGTGTGTGTATATATATATGTGTGTGTGTATATAGAGAGATATAGATTTGTTATATATATATATATATATATATATATTTGGTATATATATATATTTATATATTATATATATATGTATAATATTTGGTATGTATATATGTGTGTGTTTATTTATACTAATACATATTCAAGAAAAGAATAAGAATAATGTATTACGTGTAAGTATTACATACAGTTATAATTAATCTATTATAATATAAATCAAATATTATATATGTCCATGTGAATATATTGTTTTAAAATAATATACGAGTAATATAGTCGTGGTAATGTGTATAAAGTATAATGCTTTTATGGGAATCAATTTAAACTTACCATTAGAAATGTCTGAAAATGGTATTCTTGTTGAGTGATCTGGAATAAGAAAGAGACAAAATGAAAATGATGTTTAATTGTTTTTTCATAAATTTTATAAATAAAATTATGATAATGATAACAAATGAATTAATAACTTACTGTCACAAATTTGTTTGTTGTTAGGATATTGGGTGGAGGAAGACAGTTGAATGATTGATTGACAGTCCATGTTCTCTATGTTCGACGCAGAATTTTTTTCTAATCTTTTGTTGTCCAAATATAATTTTCTAAGCTTTCGTCTTTCAGCAGATGTATGATGAGTGGAATTTTGAGCTAAGATTAAGATTAAAAAATGTAAGATTATTTATGGATTCATTTATGATAATATGACATAAAATACTGAATATAAATCGTGTTATTAGTTAAATTAAATATAGTAAATTGTATTTTATTTTCGTAAAAAGTTATAAAGGATCTTTGGTAATTAATTTTTGTACATATACATATCTCACTTGCAATTAATAGTGATATGAAACTTGTATATAGAAACAAAAATAAAAAATGAATATGAATAAAGAAATTATATATAATACAAGAAACGTATTTATTGTACATGTATATCTAATTTTTATTAATTTATTCTACATATATATATCTAATTCGCAATTTATATTGTTATGAATAATTTAAATTTATATAAACAAAATAGCACATTTTTTTGTATTTAACATTAACACTACCATTTGAAATGTCAGATAATGGTGTTCTCTCCATTTGACCTGCAATAAAATAACATAAATTGAGATAGCATGTTTATAATCTTTTATGAATGAAAATTTAATAGTAATATAAATAAATATCAATTACTTACTTTGATGAAAATTATTTACTGGATTTGACGATGGAGACGGTGAAATATGGTGGCTCAATCTTTTTGTCATTTTCTGTTCACTTGCATACGTTTTTAACAAAATTTATATGAATGTAGGCAATGATGATAATAAAGAAGTATTTCAGTATACAATAAAGAGAATGTGTCAACCAAGATTATATTTTCTTACTTGCGAAATATATTAATAGGTTTAATTTATTTTAATATTTTTTATGTTTGTACAATGTAAAATCAATGTGTTTTAGGTATTTTACGTAACTTCCTTTTTCATTTCATACAATATTAATGGAAATTGAACATTAATTGAAAGGAACGGTGAATTAGGATGTTTATCAATAAAAATTTATATTTAGGACGTTACATTAATTTAATAATTCAGAAAAGTTTCATAAAGCATAAATTATATGTGGATTGTAATCGATATGATGAATAATAAAATGGGATACATAATATTTTCATGTCGTACTCAGTAATATTACTTAAATGAAAACGAAAGCGATAACGTACCTATTTTATTTAAAGTGTAAAGTTGAATACGTAGTCTTTTTAGTGTGTGATTTATATTTTGAAGAAGGTTGAATGTTGAAAGCACATGATGGATGATATAAGTTGAAGAACTTAAATTGGTGAGAGTAATGAGCATGAGTAGGAAGATGTTTTTGTACCTCTTCTATGGTATAAATAAATAATTATCATATATTTTAAGAAATTATGTGTAGTTAATTTGTAATTAATTTGTAATTAATGGGATTTTCAAAAGTTAGGAAAGTTGTTATTAAAATTTGTCAAATATTATAATTTTTTTTGGATTTGAAATAGAATTTAACAAATACTTTTGAGAATATTTTTTTTGAATGGTGTAATTGTATCGAGAAAAAAAATCAAATGACATAAATAATAGTTTGAGATCGTAAGCATTAATATTAATTAAATGAAAACGCAAGCGAGAACGTACCTGTTTTATAAAAAATGTAAAGTTATTGTGATTTTCTTATGTTGGGAAACTTTGTACTTAATTTGTCAATTATCATTTGAATTTGATATATCTTAAATAAGTTAAGATATAGTTTTGTTAAATCTTTATTTGAGGCTTGTAATTTATGATGATTACATGGCATACATAATATGTTTGAGATTGTTAGCAGTAATATTAATAAAATGAAAACATATGCGACAACATACAATTATTTATTTATATAATATAAGCTGCAATATGTCGTAGTGGAATTTTTGAAATATAAATCTTGAAATTGTTGAATGTTGAAAGAATTGATGGATCATATAAGTTTAATAACTTAAATTGATGAGAGTAAGGAGGAAGAGTAGGAAGATGTTTGTTTAAAACTTGAAAGGTATAGAAAAGATATCATGTATTTTAATAAATTATGAGTAATTATTTTATAAAATTAAAGAGATTTTCATGTGTTGGGAAAGTTAGTAACAATACAATACATAATAAGGATGTTTACCTTTAAAATATGATAAATGGGACGATAAATATTAATATGTGAATAATATCCAAAACAATATTATAAAGTGTGAGTTGTTGTATAAGCAACAATTTAAATATTAAGTTGCACAAGAACAATGGTTACAGGATCGATAAGGAGCACCAATATACTGAGCTTTTGGAATGCTTGGTTCAATCTTTTTGTCATTTTCTGTTCACTTGCATACGTTTTTAACAAAATTTATATGAATGTAGGCAATGATGATAATAAAGAAGTATTTCAGTATACAATAAAGAG
The DNA here is from genome assembly GCA_024085815.1 of Flaveria linearis. Taxonomy (NCBI): domain Eukaryota; kingdom Viridiplantae; phylum Streptophyta; class Magnoliopsida; order Asterales; family Asteraceae; genus Flaveria; species Flaveria linearis. Next base: position 41,426,542 of record CM044012.1, read on the forward strand.
AATGTGTCAACCAAGATTATATTTTCTTACTTGTGAAATATATTAATAGGTTTAATTTATTTTAATATTTTTTATGTTTGTACAGTGTAAAATCAATGTGTTTTAGGTATTTTACGTAACTTCCTTTTTCATTTCATACGATATTAATGGAAATTGAACATTAATTGAAAGGAACGGTGAATTAGGATGGTTATCAATAAAAATTTATATTTAGGATGTTACATTAATTTGATAATTCAGAAAAGTTTCTTAAAGCATAAATTTATACAAATGTGTTTCCATAAAATCATAAGCAGTTTAGAACATTTTGAGTGTTTTTAGACAAAAGATTTTAAGTAAACAATTTAAATAATTTCATTCTTGTCTATAATGTAATTCAATTACAACATAAGAAAAGTGTAATATGACAACATTTATTTAATAATTTTCAAGTTACATAAAAATGGGATGATATACATGTAAAAAAAATTTAAGGTAAAAAACGGTTTACATTCACGTGAAAAAATATATTATTAAAAGAATAGTTAACAACCACTGTTGTTAAAAATTTATATGTGGATTGTAATCGATATGATGAATAATAAAATGGGATACATAATAATTTCATATCGTACTCAGTAATATTACTTAAATGAAAACGAAAGCGATAACGTACCTATTTTATATAAAGTGTAAAGTTGAATACGTAGTCTTTTTAGTGTGTGATTTATATTTTGAAGAAGGTTGAATGTTGAAAGCACATGATGGATGATATAAGTTGAAGAACTTAAATTGGTGAGAGTAATGAGCATGAGTAGGAAGATGTTTTTGTACATCTTCTATGGTATAAATAAATAATTATCATGTATTTTAGGAAATTATGTGTAGTTAATTTGTAATTAATTTGTAACTAATGGGATTTTCAAAAGTTAGGAAAGTTGTTATTAAAATTTGTCAAATATTACAATTTTTTTTTGGATTTTAAATAGAATTTAACAAATACTTTTGAGAATATTTTTTTTGAATGGTGTAATTGTATAGAGAAAAAAAATCAAATGACATAAATAATAGTTTGATATCGTAAGCATTAATATTAATTAAATAAAAACGCAAGCGAGAACGTACCTGTTTTATAAAAAATGTAAAGTTATTTTGATTTTCTTATGTTGGGAAACTTTGTATTTAATTTTTCAATTATCATTTGAATTTGATATATCTAAAATAAGTTAAGATATTGTTTTGTTAAATCTTTATTTGATGCTTGTAATTTATGATGATTAGATGACATACATAATATGTTTGAGATTGTTAGCAGTAATATTAATAAAATGAAAACATATGCGACAACATACAATTATTTATTTATATACAATTATTATAGATAAAGATTTTAATATTTATTTAAATATAAAATAAAAATGATATTAATTCAAACTTTGGAAACTTTTTATTTTAGAGAAACAAATTAAGAGAATATTTTGAAGTTTAAATAAGTGTTTAATATGATGACAAGTGATAATATTTGTTTAAGAATTTGACATATGTCAAAGGGTGTTTAATGTAATGACAAGTGGCAAAACTCCTTTCTTTTATTATATATAAAGATAATTGACCCAAGTTTATGGGTTTCGGTCATAATTACCCGTCAGATAATCATGCAAGATCACAGTGAGAAAAATGTCTTGTTGGGTCAGTCTAGGAGGATACTTGGCCCAACTAGTGTAGTTGGCTGCTTTGATTTACCTCTCGTGTTGGGTTAGTCTAGGGGCTTATTGAGAATACTGAAAAGTATAGAAATCGAAGATACCGAATACCAAAAACCTAAAAAAATAAATACTGGTACTGGTATCGATTATGTTCGGTCGGTACCGGTGTTCGGTAAAATTTGCTTATCCCTATGCATGACTACTGTAAGCGTTTTCTTACACGAGATAATATACCAAATAAGTGTCAACTGAAGACAAGCCCTTATGAAACTCAAGCGAAAGCCGATAAGAAAAAAAGTCTACCTAATTATATGTGATAAACTGCTCCATTGTGGTATCCTCAATCACAAAGGGTGATTAAGTTTTCACATGATCTTGGAGTTATATCACAATATAGTTCAATGTTTAGATTATCATTGGTCGTATGCAACTAAACATAACCTTTTTTTAGGGTTATTTTCAACTTTCAAACTCATTTTTGTAACATGATCATATGAGATGGCTCATAACCTATAAAGTTATAAGATGATACACGTTCGTATATTTTTATTGTTAAATATGCAAACAATAAAGAAAAAAACATTGACATGCATCAATTTGAGAAGCAGTTTTATCACTTGAAGCAGCCTTAGCTACAACAGCACTTCTTCAATGATCAAAATCAAATGTAGCATCAACAATACTCAAAGCTTGAGATCATAAAATGTAGCTTGCGCTAGGCAGATAACCTTGAAGGTAGTTAAAGGTAGAAGACCAGTGGAAGTTGGATTCGAACTTGAATCCTCAATAAGAGAGAATCAATTGCTTACAACTACGTTGGTGTTACATTTTTACATCATACGGAATGATGAAGTGCATTAGCTAAATTGTGATGATGTCTTTTCTTTTAAAAGGTCCATTAGTTAGAAGCTCCTTCCAATTCTTTGTCATAAGGTTCAACTCTCTAATTGCCTTTGAAAGATTTGGAGACGGGTAAGAAAAACATTGTTCACTCGAAAGCAAATGTTATTAATGATCAAATAGAAGTAAACATCGTAGGAGAACACATTTCCAGTTGTCATTATAGCAACAATACGGGTGAACTCGTTGTGTTCACCACAAGGTAATGATATTCTTCTACAAAACAGACAATAATTTCACATAAGTTTTTTACTATCTATCAACTATGGCATCCACGAGATGCAATAACTTTAATGGAATAAGGTCTTCTCGTACGAGAACTCCAGAAACATGATGCTTTCTATACTTCTGACGGCAGACATAAAGTCCGATAGAAGCAACCTTTCTTAGCACTTAGCTTTTGCTAGAAAAAAAAAACTGCAAAGCGAAGTGACGACACATTGACAGTAGAAGGAATTTAGTATGGTAAAAAGCAAGAACAAGAAAACAAACAAGTCAAAAACTGTTTAGTTGACCCAGTATACTATTTCACTTAGCTTGCCCCTTCCATGACTTTCCGGACCATAAAATCACATATGTGAAGTTCACATACAAGATCTTTCTAGTGTTGTTTCTTCCCCATTCTTCTTCAAACTTTCAATTGAATTAGAGGTTGATTGACAAACTTAAGCGAAGTGATTAAGAGACATGACAGAATAAGAGGTAGTATCTGAATTAGTCAACATGTTTCTAAAATTTACCAATTAAGAGGTGTCTTTAACGAATCAAAGACACATATTCAAAGCATTTAAACTCTACCTAAATAGACTTAGGGTTTGGTGAGGAGCAGACAGGACTCAGGAGGACTTAAACCAAAACACTAGCTTGGTTAATAAGAGAGGTCATTTGAACTATTAATTCCATATCAGTTACCCATATAACAAGTCTCATACATTTACAATGGTGTCGGTTCGTAACACACTTAGGGGCTGTTTGGCAAAAACTGAATGAATAAGTGCTGAACCAATAAGAGGTCCGAACCAGTAAGAGGTCTGAATCAATAAGTGCTGAACCAGTTTAGTCTGTTTGGTTGGATATCTGAACAACGACCAAGATAACATCAGCCCTATGACAACATCAATCGAACAACCTCAAACAATAACCATAACAGTTACTATTCAATTACCCCATCCCCACATAAATACACAAATCTCGCAAATTCAATCGATTAAAACGAGCCCTAGAAAACCCACTACCCAATTCCATATAAACTATCAGAATTCAGTTTAATTGCACCAAATAGCAGCTAAATTAGAAAAAATTCAACCCTAAAATAAGCACACAGAAGGACATATGGATAAAAGAGCTAACCGATTGCTGTGAGAAATGGGGTTTGAGAAATGCGAACGAAAAGCAGATGGAAACAAAGCTGTTGAAGCTATAGATGGAGAAGAAGGAGGTCTAGCAATGGCAGCAGCGTACGATAGCAAATAAGACACCTTGCATGCACGTGAATCGCTGCAGGGGTGGCCGCTAGTTCGAGTTGAAGGGGTAGGCGAGTTCGAGCTGAAGGGCCGCGCGAGTTCGAGGTTTTGCGCTGGTCTGACCGAGGGAGCTCAGTGGAAGAGAAGGGAGGTCGATGGGTGGGAGTGTTTTGGGTCAGACAATTGGGCATCTCTCACCTAATAAAAGGGGGAATAAGAGCCATTTTTCATTCAGTGGTATCCAACCAAAGGCAATGGTCTGACCGAGTCAGACATAGACATCTAACCAGTATCATTAAGACCCAAACAAAAATGGCCTTAGTGAGTCACTCTTTCCTCTTTCTTGTCTCTGGCTACAGAGAGATAATTTCTGATGATCGGGATTCCTGAATCTAATACGCAGAACCTATTGGGCCATTAGACGTTAGGAGACGTTTCAAAATCTGTTCCTCGCACATCATTAAGGGAGCCATTGAAAGGTGACTAAGGGGGTGTTTGTTTTTTTCCAAAAAGGTCTGCATGACAATTTATGTCTGCACCAAGAAGACCACGCGTAGACATAAGGCTATATAGTGCGTTTGTTTTTTCGAAGATGTTTCATTAAAAAACGTCTGCGTGAGGTCTTCTTGGAGAAGACCCAACCCTACCTCTTCTAGGATCTTCCAACCTTTTCAGACAAAAACCCTCCATACACCTGCCGCCTCCTCCACCTGCCCCCCTGCCGACGACCCCCCTTGCCGACCTCCTCCACTGCCGACCTCCTTCACCACCGGACCTCTCTTCTCTGGTGACCCACACCCGTCGGAGAAGGCGGTTCCCTCATCCTCACCTTCAAAAACCCTTAATCATGGGGTACCGCCTCCGACCAGCGTGAAAGTCACCGCCTCCTCACCTTCGAAAATCCTTATCGTCGCCTTTGAAAACCCTTCATGATCCTCTCTCCCCATGCTTCAATCAGCGTGAACGTTGCCGCCTCCAACCAGCAGTCGTCCCTCACGAAGGTGGTTGTTGTTGTTGTTGTGGGTTCCGATGAAGCGGTGGTTTTGCGTCATTGCGGTGTAGGGAAGCGGTGGCGGCGGTTTCCGACTGGTGGCTGGTGGTGGAGTTGCCATCGGAGGAAGGGTGGTTGGTGGGAGTAGGAGGTGAGACGATGGCGGTGGGTTTGAGTAGGGGTGAGTTGTAGTGGTATTGAGTTGTATAGATTGGAAGGTTGTTGGTTTCGAGTTAAATCGCAAATTCAATTCAGTCTGCAGACGTTAAAAAACACACAGTCTTCTTCTTGCAAACTGCAGAGGTTTGGTCCACATCTTCTACTGCAGATGTCTGCAGATGTGATCCGCAGACTGCAGACATTTTACCGCAGAAAAAACAAACAGCACCTAAAACACCAGAATCGTGGACCCATTTAAAAAACGGTTACTTCATCAAAATTACTGGCACATGACATTTGTTGTGTATAATTAAATGTTATTAATGTTGATCTATTTTATGATAGCTGAAGTAATTTGATATTTTGATCATTTTTGAATCATGATTACGTAGAAATAAACGAGCCGCTATAAAAGCTTGCATATCATTATAGTAAACGGCTGCAAATTTTAACAAAAATAATATTGTCTATGGCATTGAGTCGAACACATAAGATCTTAAAACTTAAATGGGTCTGTTCCAATTGATTATGTGATTTTAGGTATTTGATAATTGTGACAATATTTTAATTTTAGTTATTTCTTACGGTCTAAAAAATCGATAGTGATCATCATGGTCTTATTTCTTGAGGTTGATTTAAAGAAATTGACTATTAAGATAATATAGCTGGTAGGGACGATTATGGTCTTATTTTTAATACTATTGTTGAAATTTCGATCCAATTGTTGACTACGTTCTTAAAAAATTGCAAAATCAATCGGATTGGATGAATCAACCGGCAAAAACTATTCGGTTGAACGGTTTGAACACATATTTATATTGAAAGAAATTTTTTAATTGGAAGATTGATAAAGATGGTTAAAAATATTATACATGCGTTAATTGCACTATAACTTTAGAAGGTAAAACAAAATAAATGCAAACATATGGTTCAAATTGGAGAAACAAACCATTAAGAAAAGTTATTCAAACCATAAAACTTAAACCGTATAAAATTTCAAACAGTCAGACTAATTCTTTGTCATAAGGTTCAACTCTCTTACTGTCTTTGAAAGATTTGGAGACGGGTAATAAAAACATTGTTCACTCGAAAGGAAATGCTATTAATGATCAAATAGAAGTAAACATCGTAGGAGAACACATTTCCAGTTGTCATTATAGCAACAATACGTGTGAGCTCGTTGTGTTCACCACAAGGTAATGATATTCTTCTACAAAACAGACAATAATTTCTCACAAGTTTTTTACTATCTATCAACTATGGCATTCATGAGATGCGATAACTTTAATGGAATAAGGTCTTTTCGTACTAGAACTCCCGAAACAGGATGCTTTCTATAATTCTGCTGCCTAATCCACACATGATGTCCGATAGAAGCAACCTTACTTAGCACTTAGCTTCTGCTAGAAAAAAGGCGGCAAAGCGAAGTGACGGCACATTAACAATAGAAGGAATTTAGTATGGTAAAAAGCAAGAACAAGAAAACAAACAAGTCAAAAAATTTTTAGTTGACCCAGTATACTATTTCACTTAGCTTGCCCCTCCCATGACTTTCCGGACCACAAAATCACATATGTGAAGTTTGCATACAAGATATTTCTAGTGTTGTTTCTTCCCCATTCTTCTTCAAACTTTTAATTGAACTAGAGGTTGTTTGACAAACTTGAGCGAAGCGATTAAGAGACATGACCGAATAAGAGGTAGTATCTGAATTAGTCAACATGTTTCTAAAATTTACCCATTAAGAGGTGTCTTTAACAAACCAAAGACACATATTCAAAGCATTTAAACTCTACCTAAATAGACTTAGGGTTTGGTGAGGAGCAGACAAGACTCAGGAAGACTTAAACCAAAATACTAGCTTGGTTAATAAGAGAGGTCATTTGAACTATAAATACCATATCAGTTACCCATATAACAAGTCTCATACATTTACAATGGTGTCGGTTCGTAACACACTTAGGGGCTGTTTGGTAAAATCTAAAGAGTAAATTGCCATTTTCGTCCTTGTGGTTTGGTGAAAATTGCCACTTTAATCCAATAGTTTGTTTTTTCGCATCTGGGTCCCTGTGGTTTACAAATCTTGTCATATTCATCCAGTCCGTTAACTCCATCCAAAATTTCCGTTAAATGTTGGGGTATATTGGTCATTTTACATATATGTTTTTATTTTTTTTTAAAACCTGATTTAATATATATACTCTTTAAATACATTGCTATTTTAGTCCCTGTGGTTTGAACGTATTTGCTAATTTAGTCCAAAAATAACCACCGCACCACTACCCGTCACAAGAACCACCGAACCACCGCCACCACCCCATCACAAAGCCACCAACACCACACCAGAGCGCCCACCACCACCACGCACATCGGATCGTCGCTACCATGTAAACCCTAAAAATCGACAATCAATGTTGGACTTGTAACATACCACTTCGAAAATGCATATCAAACCTTATTAATACCTCTACAATACTCGTTTTCAAGGGTTCCATATACGTTTTCGAAGGGGTTTGTTATAAGTTTAAGATTAACGGTTGGTTTCTAAGGTCCACATGGTGGTGGAGATCTAGTGTGTGATGGTGGAGATCTAATGTGTGGTGGTGGAGATCTAATGTGTGGTGGTGGTGCCCGTCTGGTGTGGTGTTGGTGGTTTTATGATAGGGTGGTGGTGATGATTTGGTGGTTCTGATGGAGTGATGGTGGTTTTACGGCGTGATGGTGGTGTGGTGTGTAAATACGAGGTCCAACTCTGGATGGTTCCGGTCTTGTTGAACTTCGATCCACCGATGCTCTCTAAAGCTTCACACCTACGCACAATGAAAACAACACCACTTAAGGTGGTGGTGCCCGTCTCGTGTGCTGATTTACAGGGATTATTCCCCGGCAAATCCATTACCTTTTATGTTCTCCGACCGTTACTGAATTATCGGTTATGATTGGGGTGATTCCGATGTAATTAAATGCGGGGCATGTGTCATGTTGGCGCATGGGCCGGGCTTTCGGGTTCTGGTACTCGGTCTTGTGTGGGTTATTTGTACCCTACGTCTACATGGTGGTTTCATCACGGGTGGTGGTGATATGGTGTTTTATGCCAAGGTGATGGGATTTTTGGATTGAATTGGCAAACATGTCCAAACCACAGGGACTAAAATAGCAATTTGTTTAAAGGGGATATATTAAATGGGGTTTAAAAAAATAGAAAAATAAAACATATATGTAAAATGACCAATATACCCTTCATTTAACGGAGAATGTTGGATGGAGTTAACGAACTGGATGAATATGACAAGATTTGTAAACAACAGGGACCCAGATGCAAAAAAATAAACTATTGGATGAAAGTGGCAATTTTCACCAAACCACAGGGACGAAAATGACAATTTACTCAAATCTAAATGAATAAGTGCTGAACCAATAAGAGGTCTGAACAAGTAAGAGGTTTGAACCAATAAGTGTTGAACCAGTTTAGTCTGTTTGGTTGGATATCTGAACAACGACCAAGATAACATCAGCCCTATGACAACATCAATCGAACAACCTCAAACAATAACCATAACAGTTACTATTCGATTACCCCATCCCCACATAAACAGACAAATATCTCAAATTCAATCTATTAAACCGAGCCCTAGAAAACCCACTACCCAATTCCATATAAACTGTAGGAATTCAGTTCAATTGCACCCAATAGCAGCTAAATTAGAACAAATTCAACCAAAAAACAAGCACACAGAAGGACATATGGATAAAAGAGCTAACCGATTGCTGTGAGAAATAGGGTTTGAGAAATGCGAATGAAAAGCAGATGGAAACAGAGTCGTTGAAGCTATAGATGGAGAAGAAGGAGGTCTAGCAATGGCAGTAACGTACGATAGCGAAGAAGACATCTTGCATGCACGCGAATCGTTGCAGGGGCAGTCGCAAGTTTGAGTTGAAGGGGTAGGAGAGTTCAAGCTGAAGGTCGCGCGAGTTCGAGGTGTTGCGCTGGTCTGACCGAGGGAGCTCAGTGGAAAGGAAGGGAGGTCAATGGGTGAGAGTGTTTTGGGTCAGACAATTCGGCATCTCTGACCTTATAAGAGGGGGAATAAGAGCCATTTTCAATTCAGTGGTATCCAACCAAACGCAATGGTCTAATCGAGTCAGACATAGACATCTAACTAGTATCATTAAGACCCAAACAAACAGGGCTTAGTGAGTCACTCTTTCCTCTTTCTTGTCTCTGGCTACACAGAGATAATTTCTGATGATCTAATACGCTGAACACATTGGGCCATTAAACGTTAGGAGACGTTTCAACATCCATTCCTCGCACATCATTAAGGGAGCCATTGAAAGGTGACTAGGGGGTGTTTGTCTTTTCCAAAAAGGCCTGCAAGCCTTCTTATGTCTGTACTAAGAAGACCACGTGTAAACATAAGGCTATATAGTGCGTTTGTTTTTTCAAAGATGTTTCATTAAAAATGTCTGCGCGAGGTCTTCTTGGAGAAGACCCAACCCCACCTCTTCTAGGATCTTCCTACCTCTTCAGACAAAAACCCTCCACACACTTGTCGCCTCCTCCACCTGCCCCTGCCGACCGCCCCCTTGCTGACCTCTTCCACCGCCGACCTCCTTCACCGCCGGACCTCTCTTCTCCGGCGACCCACACCCGCCGGAGAAGGCGGTTCCCTCATCCTCACCTTTGAAAACCCTCAATCATGGGGTACCGCCTCCGACCAGCGTGAACGTCGCCACCTTCCCACCTTCGAAAACCCTCATCGCCGCCTTTGAAAACCCTTCATGATCCCCTTTCCCCACGCTTCAATCAGCGTGAACGTCGCCGCCTCCAACCAGCAGTCGTCCCTCACGAAGGTTGTTGTTGTTGTTGTTGTGGGTTCCGATAAAGAGGTGGTTTTGCGTCATTGCGGTGTAGGGAAGCGGTGGCGGCGGTTTCCAACCGGTGGCTGGTGGTGGAGTTGCCATAAGAGGAAGGGTGGTTGGTGGGAGTAGGAGGTGAGATGGTGGCGGTGGGTTTGAGTAGGGGTGAGTTGTAGTGGTGTTGAGTTGTATAGATTGGAAGGTTGTTGGTTTCGAGTTAAATCGCAATTTGGATTCAGTCTGCAGACATTAAAAAACAGACAACCTTCTTCTTGCAGACTGCAGAGGTTTGATCCACCTTTTCTATTGTAGATGTTTGCAGATGTGGTTCGCAGACTGAAGACATTTTACTGCAAAAAACAAACGGCATCTAAAACACCATATACGAGGACCCATTTTAAAAACGGTTACTTCATCAAAATTACTGGCACATGACATTTGTTGTGTATAATTAAATGTTATTAATGTTGATATATTTTATGATGGCTGAAGTAATTTGATATTTTGATCATTTTTGAATCATGATTACTTAGAAATAAACGAGCCACTATAAAAGCTTGCATAATATTATAATAAATGACTGCAAATTTTAACAAAAATATTCGTGTCTATTGCATTGAGTCGAACACATAAGATCTTAAAACTTAAATAGGTCTGTTCCAATTGATTGTGTGATTTTAGGTATTTGATAATTGTTTTGAGTGTATGACAATATTTTAATTTTAGTTATTTCTTACCGTTAAAAAAATCGATAGGGATGATCATGGTCTTATTTTATTACTTGAGATTGATTTAAAGAAATTGACTATTAAGATAATATAGCTGGTGATTATGGTCTTATTTTTATTACTATGTTAAAATTTCGATCCAATTGTTGACTACGTTCTTAAAAAATTGCAAAATCAATCGGATTGGATGAATCAACCGGCAAAAACTATTCAGTTGAATGGTTTGAACACATATTTATATTAAAAGAAAATTTTTAATTGGAAGATTGATAAAGATGGTTCAAAATATTATACATGCGTTAATTGCACTTTAACTTTAGAAGGTAAAACAAAATAAATGTAAACATATGGGTTCAAATTGGAGAAACAAACCATTAAGACAAGTTATTCAAACCATAAAACTTAAATCGTATAAAATTTCAAACAGTGGCATTTAGACGATTTTTTTAAATTAGATTAATTTTAAAGTGTGAAGTAGTAAATTTTAAACTCTAGAATTTCCACTTAAAGTTAAAACTCAACTAAAAAAACCATTTCACACCTTAAAAGTAGCCTAATTTTAAAAAAATATTATTTGATTCAATTTATATAATACTAACTACTAACTTTGATATACTTACTGGATTGTATGATATGTTTAGTTGGTTGTACCCACCTTTGTCTTTTTCTTAAGCTTTAACTTTTTTTATTTTAACATACTACTTTTACATATTTTATAATTTAACTCTAATAACTTTTTATTTTTATTTTTGATCCCTCATACTTGTCATATTATACTATTTTTTGTTTTACGTTTTCGTCTAAATTTTTACGAGTAACACACCACAACACGTGTGTGTGATTTAAAATTTTACCCTTATTATTTTCAGTTTAACGACTATGTCACAACACGCTGGTTATAGATTGACTTACTTATTATTTTATATGTTTTGCATTTCGCTTATGTGGTTAAATGTTTTTACGCTTACTTTGCATTTGATTTTATTCTGTTCGTTTTTTATATCCTTTTTAATACGAGCTTTTTCGGTGTTGGTGGTCACTTGCGTTTGTCTGTAATTCGTGGTATTTGACACGGTTCTACGCACCCCGCTGCAACGCAGGGGGCTTAATACTAGTTCGAACCGATTAGGAACACATAGACATATAGATGCATTTGTAAACACCATTTCGTATTGGTATTTTCTGATGATGGACACGTATACAAAATTTAATGACGCGTATCCAAATTGGGCTTAATATTTAATTTGGGCCTGAATGAGAGGATCTGGTTCATGCAGCATTTTCGTATTCCCCTATCTCATGTCACGGCGTCACGCTTCTCACCTAGATCATACAATCATTCTTACAGGAGAAGCATGATGGGGATAAACATGTATGTGCTTAGAGATAACATAGGGATTAAGACATAAATCATAATATTCTTAAAAGGATTATGTTCTATAACCATTATCATCAATAAATTTACAACATTACTAAATTATAATCATTATTTTCATCTAGCAATACACAACACTCTAATGACACATGAATACTAATTAACATTTAACCGATTGGTTATTGAGAGATTATCAACATAAACAATCCAGGCGCAATTTCCTGGAGACGTGATAAATAGTTATGAGTTCGTCTTTGAAGCATATACACTATTACACATGATAGAGTGTACGTTTACCTTTAACATATTATCAAAGATTATGCCTGCAGATACCCTTTTGCATCCAGGTAAGATATCACTTTCTCAGCCATAACCTCAGCTGGAGAACACACCTCCCCATCCATTTGTATTGTTATCTGCACATTCCAAAAGCATAAAAATATGTCATTTTTTATACTTTCAAACTTTACCATTTACAATGTTTATGATCACAAGAAGGCTCATTGATATGATGTAGTTTATAAGGTACCTCAGAATTTAGGGGCGGCTCATATGGGTCATTTACCCCAGTAAAACCTACAAAGATGACAATGTAAAATGTAACCCTCGCTTTTAAAAGCTTAAAATACAAACCCAGAAAACAAAATACAAACTTGAATAATTTGTCATTCATAGTTCAACATTGCAAGACTTAAGAACTACCTTCAATCTTTCCAGCACGAGCAAGCTTGTATAAACCCTTTGGATCTCTGGCCTCACAAACATGTAAAGGCATATCCATGAAAACCTATCAATCACATTACATGCTATAAATTGTTATGAAAATGCAAAAATTGTCACCAAATTTGTAATCTTTAAGATATATAATCAACCTCAATGAAATATCCATCTGGGAGTATGGATCGACAAGCATCACGATCTATTCTGTAGGGAGATATCACACTAGCAATGCAGATAACTCCAGCATCCGAGAACAACTTTGCAACTTCTCCTAAAAGTACACGGAATAACAAATTTACATAATTATCCACATTGCAAAAGTCAATAATTATGGAGAGGTGTAAGAGAATTGAACCCACCAATTCTTCTTATATTCTCAGTACGATCTTCTCCTTTAAACGTAAGATCGCTGTTCAGACCATGCCTGACATTATCACCATCAAGCATGTAGGTCAGCTTCCCTCGTGTATGCAAAGCTCGTGTTAATGCACAAGCCAATGTGCTTTTACCTGAAGTTGCATTTACAATTAAACCTTATGATCAGATATTATAACATCTGACCCCTCTTACCAACCAATATCATATGTTTGCTCACTAGGAGCTCACATCATGGCTTCTCTGACATTAATATCTGGTATACGGGCCGGATGTTACACGTATTAAGGGGCTGTTTATTAGCATCTGAATCAGCCTCTTAATGGTTCAGATGTCTGAATGGTTCAACATTTTATGGTTCAGACTGTTTGTTTCGCGAGTAAATTCCGAGCAAATGTCTGAATGGTTCAGACATTTGCCTCTAAATGGTTAAGAATTATACTAATGCTGGATAGGCAAGAGGTCTAATGTTGAATGGTTAAGAGGTCTAATGCTGAATGGTTAAGATCTATTATCTGAATTGGTCAGATATTTGTTTTTGAATAGTTAAGCGATATACTAGCTTTTAATGGTTCAACACTTAATGATTCAGGCCTCTTATTGGTTCAGCACATAATCATTCAAATTTTTTTTCCTCAAACAGCCTCTAACACCATATATGAAAACTATCTATCAAATGTTTAAAACTAAAACTTAATTGGTCTCTGTTATAAATAAGAAGTTCGAAACATGAAGATTTTGTTATGTTTATAACTTCAATAATCACTAACCTGAACCACTGAGACCAGTAATCCATATCACACAACCTTTCTGCTGAAGCAACTCTTCTCTATCAATTTTCTCTACGGAACACTTATGCCAAACAATATTTGAAGATCTCCTCCCTTTTGTTGAAACTTCATGACGAACAGAACCTAATTTCACAAAACAGATGAGTTAATTACAGCGTATTCAACATAATCAACATTATAATTCACATCTAACACTATCTATACCGCTTGAATCATCGGAACCGACGATCCGACCTTCGTTCGAATTGATTTCAATACTAGTTTTCAACGAAGACATTCTCGAAGCTTCCTTCGCCTTGATTCGTACAAACTTCGTTGACCTTACCTTCATCGATTTGGCTTCAATGAAGTTTAATTCCGGTGAAGAATTGAAATGTAACGACAGATTTCTTAAAGGAATCATCTGATTGGCTTAATGTGCGAAGCAGTGTGTAACATCAAATTCAAATCTACATGAATTTGTGCAAGAAATGAATAGCAATCAAATCAAATGAATTGAAATGGTAGATTTACGACATATGTGAAGATCACATCATTGATTAATGAATAAGTTTAATAAATGAATACAGAATGTTGTGAATTTGAGAGAATAAAGAATTAGGTGGTGAAAAGGATGATGTTGATCGTTTTCTATGAGAGTTGCAATCGTTGTTGGAGTTGATATACACATCTCCATCATAGCGAAATCTAGTCTAAGTAATAATATTAATATATTAAACCACTACCTTCAATTTTCAATTTTATAATTTTGAAAATGCAATTTAATAATTTTTATTGTTTGGGGTAGGGCTGTTCAAACCGCTCGCGTTCGTCGCTCGCTTGATACTCGTTCAAAATTTGCTCGAAAATGCTCATTCGAATTTTTTCTCTATTGTAAACGAGCCGATCAGCTCGGATCGGCTTGTAAATAAGCCAAGCACAAGCATAGGTCCGTTTGGCTTGTTTCGGCTCGAATTAATACATACACACACAACACACATAGAACATTAGTAAATTTGACCAACTTAATCAATGAACCTAATATCTACACAACACACATAGAACACTAGTAGGTTCGGTTCGAATTAATATTAACACTAATATTTACACTCTGCAATTTGCTCTCCGTCTCATTGGATACAACATTAGACTCGTATTCAATCACAACGTATTATCATCCACATAAATGTTATATTATGAAATTTGGTTCCTTTTTAAGTCACTCTAAACGGTTCGCCGCAATATAAATCGTATGACACACATAGTTGCATGGGTTGTACATTTTGTTCGCTGCTCGTCTGCGCTCGCTCGACGCTCGCTTGAACAATTAACGCTTGATAAATGCTCGTTTGATAGTTGGGTTGTACATTTTGTTCGTTGCTCGGTTGCGAATTGAACGAGCCGATTGGCTCGGTTCGGTTTGAAAACAAGCCAAGCAAGAGCAAAGATCCTAACTCGTGTTTTCATTTAAATTAAGAAAAAAATAATGGATGAACATAAGAAGCGAACATGAACAAACCTAAATGAAGAACATGAATGCAGAGATTACTGAATGTTCACAAACGTAATTAAAGGAATGGTATTCATTGTCTTATATAATACCATTAACCACTTGTTTAACACATTAACCAATCATAAATAACAATTGATGTTATGATTAATAATACCTTTGATACTCTTCTAGTGACTTCCATGTCAAGATCACCACATCCACCATCTAAACTCCGTGTTACTTATCTTTTTATAAGCCTAACTAGAGTTCTTTTATTGATATCATTGAATTATATTCATGTCTCAAATAATAAATGTTGGATGCCTTAAGTTATATTCTTACACTGATACGTAAAGGAAAAGATAATACCCTGAATTTAAAAAATTATGGTATTTTACACGTACCGAGAAAATTTAATACTGATATGTAAATAAAAGGCAAAATAGATAGTACACGAAATAAAATTTCAGTATTTCATAAATTTTATTAGCTTTATGCTCTAAGGCCGTTACACAAATATAAACTAGAAAACATAACTAAATAAATACATTATAAAAATAGTTTAATGGGATATAAGGACGGAAAACTATGAAAAAACAATAAATTCACGGGTTGTGCTTGTTTGGTTGTAAACTTTTTTTTTTTAATTGAATGAGATGTGACCCTACTATAAAAACAATATCAAACCAAACGTTCCACTACACAAATCGTGTCATGAACCTCAAATCATATTAATACCACAAGGAAATTACATAAGATTATTGTCCTTTGTCAATTTCCTTTTAAATTAATCATTATCCTTTGAATGTGTTTGTTTTTTCAACTCAAAATCGTTTCTTTTCCTAATACATCAAATTGGACCAATAGTCATCCAAACCATACATGAACACACACTGGTTTACCATGAAAATCAATTCAATGTACAGAGAGACTACTTATTGATTGAATGATCCCTTTTAATTAAGGGCTATTATATTTTTTGGTTAAATAATCTGTCTTTAAACAATAATCTACAAGTCTGATATTATTGGTTAACATGATATTGATAAGATTCTATGAGTTCACGATAAAATCTACAAGTTTGATCTCATTAGTTAGAATAAGACTGATTAGATCCCATGAATTTTCTAATAAAGATTCTCATTGCTACCAATAAAACAAATGATCAAAGTTTGAAGGATATAGCCAGACCAAACTTAGGGGGTTCTATACTTCTATACAAGGCTTTGGTGTCCACCTCATTAGACATGCATGATGACACAAGTGACTCGGGAACAGGGCCGGCTCAACGTTTATTGGGGCCCCAATCGAACTAAAAAAATGAGGCCCTTTTGAAAATCGCAATCTTAACAAAAGCAATCAAATCAAATTTGTTTGAACAAAAACAATAAATCAAAGAAAATTTGGAATACCAACTTAAGTCCTTGATAGTTGATTTCTTTAAATAAAAAAAAGGGCAAGACAAAGTCGATCAAATCAACCGGAAAAGAAAACACTTAGGAATTGTCGCTTACTTTGTGAATTGTGTAACTGTGTTTCTTCAATAACCTATCAAATTATCAAATTTTTTATCGGAACTCAACTATCAAGTGTTGTTTGCGCTTCAAAATTTCATTGAGCCATATAATACCAAAACCCACTATAATACTTTTTTATAAACGGGGACCCTTATTTTTTAGGGGCCCCAAGCTCAATGCGTCACAACTTACACGATAGAGCCGGCCCTGCTCGGGAATGATCTCATACTGCAGTAAGGCACCATGCTTTCTGTGGTTGTCGAGCTAAGCTTTGTCCATTGTCAGATTTCAACTGCATAAGCCTATCTAACTATGAAAGTGTTCCCATTTGTTAAGAATCTTCTAGATATCTAACTTGTAACACTAATGCCAGGTCTTTTTAATGTATCTTAGATAGTGTATGTATCATGCCCTTATGGTTTCTCCTTTCATCAGCCCTAATTATTGATGATACTGGATAGTGATCTGTTAGTGATTCAATTAACAGTTTAAAGACAAAAGATGGTTGAAAATAAATGAATAAAGTACAAATATGTAATAATGTGAAATTGCTTACAAGATTATGGAAGCAATAGAGTCAGGCTTGTTGATGCTAATGCCACATTTTATTTTGCTATTTTACTATACGGGGTCTCATAACCAACCTCAGAACCAATAACTAAAGTTGGAGTCTTGAGTGTCGCTAAAACGTTGATTATTTATATATTTTTTAAATCCAAAGTAACTATTGTTGTTAAATAAACAAGGTAATTAAAGTATTGAACCGGTACCTGCAAAACGACATACAATACTGCATTAAAGGAAAAAAGAAGTTAATATCAATAAAAGCAAACGTACTTTTTCATTTTGCATAAAAGAAAATCCTTCAACCTAATTTTGATGCATCAACGTCTTTTAACTAACTTGTTTGATAGTAAACTACTTAGAAAACCAATGATAAATGTTGGTCACTTGTACAACCATTACCTATGAAGGCTATGTAGGTAACTTTTCGCTAAAGTGGATGTTCAAAAGTGGTCTTCCTAGGATCACATCTTCTTTCTTCTTTGTGATTTACACACCATAAAATAGGAGCAAAAAGAACAATGGTTGAACAATAAACTTGACACTTATTTTTTCAACCGAATTGACCAAATTATATACAAGAACCAACACTTATTTTTGACCATTCACACACACACACACATACATACATACACACATACATACAGACACACATACATACATGGATGCATGCATGCATGCATGCATGCATGCATGCATGCATCCATCCATCCATGCATGCATGAATGCATCCATCCATCCACGCATGCATGCATGCATGCATCCATCCATGCACGCATCCATCCATGCATGCATCCATCCATGCATGCACCCATCCATCCACGCGCGCATCCATCCACGCGCGCATCCGTCCACGCGCGCATCCGTCCACGCGCGCATCCGTCCACGCGCGCATCCGTCCACGCGCGCATCCGTCCACGCGCGCATCCGTCCACGCGCGCATCCGTCCACGCGCGCATCCGTCCACGCGCGCATCCGTCCACGCGCGCATCCGTCCACGCGCGCATCCGTCCACGCGCGCATCCGTCCACGCGCGCATCCGTCCACGCGCGCATCCGTCCACGCGCGCATCCGTCCACGCGCGCATCCGTCCACGCGCGCATCCGTCCACGCGCGCATCCGTCCACGCGCGCATCCGTCCACGCGCGCCTGCGTCCACGCGCGCCTGCGTCCACGCGCGCCAGCGTCCACGCGCGCCAGCGTCCACGCGCGCCTGCGTCCACGCGCGCCTGCGTCCACGCGCGCCTGCGTCCACGCGCGCCTGCGTCCACGCGCGCCTGCGTCCCCGCGCGCCTGCGTCCCCGCGCGCCTGCGTCCCCGCGCGCACGCCTCCCCGCGCGCACGCCTCCCCGCGCGCACGCCTCCCCGCGCGCACGCCTCCCCGCGCGCACGCCTCCCCGCGCGCACGCCTCCCCGCGCGCACGCCTCCCCGCGCGCACGCCTCCCCGCGCGCACGCCTCCCCGCGCGCACGCCTCCCCGCGCGCACGCCTCCCCGCGCGCACGCCTCCCCGCGCACGCCTCCCCGCGCGCACGCCTCCCCGCGCGCACGCCTCCCCGCGCGCATGAGGCATGCGCGCATGTATCCGCGCACGCATGCATCCGCGCACGCATGCATCCGCGCACGCATGCATCCGCGCACGCATGCGCCCGCGCGCACGCATGCGCCCGCGCGCACGCAGGCACACACGCACGCACGCACGCATGCACGCGCGCGCGCACGCGCGCACGCACGCGCGCACGCGCGCACGCGCACACACACGTGCACACACACGTGCACACACACGTGCACACACACGTGCACACACACGTGCACACACACGTGCACACACACGTGCACACACACGTGCACACACAGGTGCACACACAGGTGCACACACAGGTGCACACACACGTGCACACACACGTGCACACACACGTGCA